>JASEVX010000002.1:133115005-133240620 GCA_031761405.1 Serripes groenlandicus | reverse complement strand
ATATATATAGAGAGAGAGAGATAGAGAAAGAGAGAGGGAGGACAGGATATATAGAGAGCGATAAAGACAGGAGGAGAAGAGAGATAGAGAGAGATTAAGATAAACATATATATCAATATATATATATAGAGAGAGAGAGGGAGATAGATAGATAGAGAGAGAGAGAATGAGAGACATATATACATACAGAAAAAGATAGATAGAGAAGGAAAGCAAGAGATATAGATATAGAGAAAGAAACACAGTGGGGGTGGGGGGGGGGGGGGGGGGGGTGAAGAGAGAGAGAGAGACACACACACATACACAAACATAATGAGAGAGATAGAGAGAGAAAATGAGTTGGAATAAAGAGAGAGAGAGAGAGCAAGAAAGAGTGTGAAGAGAGAGAGAGAGGGAATGAGGAAGATAAATATATAGAATATAAATCAACAAACAAGATTTAAGTATGTGATTATATATATATTCCATTTATAAACATTACGCCTACATTTGAATAATTCTAGCAAGTATGTGTTTTGTCATCTTGATACAGGGTTGAAAAACTGTGAGGAAAGGATGAAACGCTTTTTTTTCTGCAATTTTTGAAAGTCAATCAACGATATTGATGTCAAATTGTATAAGGAAAAGTGTATATCCATGAACCCGTATGGAAATCCGAGGTATTTATCCCACTTAGTCAGTATTCCATGTATGTACATATTGATATTATAATACGTTGTGAAAGTGACAGTAAATGTCTACAAGGTGACATTTTCCATACAATCAAAATCGATATGTACATATTCACAGCATTCTACTCCCAAATGACATTCCTTTTTAAACACAGTGTAAACTTTACAAGTGAAGGCGAATGATGCTTGTTGATTTACGCGATATATAAGGCGTGCGAAACATAGGACACTCGACACGGACACTCGAACACATTGATTTGCCGATAAGCTAATTAAATTTAGCCAGCGTGTATTTCGTGTCCATGTTGATTACGGTTGCGATCAAACGTCGGATGGCAAAAAAACCTCGCTCGCCAATGTCTAGTTCTCTGCGTTAGCAGCTTGAATATGGATGGAGATAATATTTTATTATTGAGATGGAAACAAACTGATAGTTTTCATAACAGACATAACAAGTCGTTTGCTCATTTAATATTGTTCTAGTATGGAGTTGAATTCTTATCGAGCGGTATAAATATTATCAACATTATCAAAATTAGCACATGCTGCACCACCTGTATTGCTCGTTTTTCAAATTTAGTTTATCATATCTTTATCGTCATATTGTTTTTTACGCACATCTATAAAAGGCCATACTTACCGATATACTATGGTATGTAAACAGTTGTATTTATGCGTTCAATGAATATTGTTTTATGGTGCGAAATGACAAATAAATGAATGAATGAATAAAATCCACCCAGCTACAAGTTGTTTTTGAAAGTAATGCATCAGTTTTGACCACGAACTGCAGTAAAGGTCAAATTACGGTAAATACATCCGCTGACTTGCTGATCTACAACCAAATAGTCCCTTAAAAAACCTTTGTTTGCGTAGAAATGAGTGTATACCATCACCAGAATGTATTAGATATATGACATTGAGTTTAAATGCATTGTGAATGTGTATAGGATGCACTGGAAATGATTGATTTGATAACTTTTAGTATTTTGACCTAGTTTGAAAGTAGGGAATGCTAAACACCGGTTTTGTCCGGGCCCGATTTGGTCCAAAATGACGATTACCATTTTCGCCTGGTGAGTTCTTTCTTGCATAATGCATGACCCCACATTTTCTTTGGATTGTTTTAAAGCTAGGAGGAAACTCTTTTCAATGATATATGGTGTTCTACATGAGAAACGCTTATAAAGTGTGACAATCGAGGACTGAAACTGGTCGATATACAAGGGAACAAAGAAGGAATTTTGTTGGTGTATTGTAACCTAAATGTGTCGCAAACTTAAGGGGAAAGGTTGTATGTCATGATATCTGGAATACGTACCAAACCGCAGCAGCATGTCCCATCCAGGTCTCGGGGGAAAGCAACTTTACTCACGGCCATCAGTTATGTTTATTTTATACTGATTATTATAAATAAGCCATTGCAGTTGAAGAGACTGCATTCTTATTGCTTTAAATGTTAGAATATATTGTTAAAATTACAAACAGCGGGTACTGGTTAAGTCTCTAGGAAGCAGACGTCGAACGTACCTAATATAAACTGAAAGCTCGTTTTGCAATAGATTTATGATAAATGAGTTTAACCATTTCCCACCTACATACGCAATGTGAGGCATCTACAGTAGGCGATTTTAAAAAAACATCTTTGGAAAAAGAGAAATTGCTTATGATGAGTAATTTCGTATTTTGCCTCGATCTTTTCAATATTATTATATAGCGTCCCGCGAGAAAACCAACGGTCTGGTCCTTGCGTGATATATCGACCCAGATCAGCCTGTGCAGTCCGTGCAGACTGATCCGGGCCGACGCATTCCGTCCCAGGTTGATAGATGTATAGAGTAATGATTCCTGAAACAGAAAATCCACAGGAGGCGAAAAGTGTCTGTCCGGGTAAGCCTTCGCGGCATGCTTAGGCTGATCCGCTTCGATACTTTCCGCTGAGGCCATGATGTTTGAGTTCTCGCGGGACGACTCATGTAATGACTACACTGTTATTGTTATTATTGTATCATATTTGTGCCTAGATATTTAGAAAATCTCTCAAAGTCTATATAGAGTTTAATTAACATTGTTTTCATGATACGGGATTTAAGTCCCAAGTGGAAGAGATTCTTGCGATATAAAAACGAGTGCGCCATAGCGCACGAGTTTTTATATGCAAGAATCTCTTTCACGGGGGATTTAATTCCCAAATCATGAAAACAATGTTTATTAAACTATATATTATATACTCGGCGATAATTTTCGTTTTTAAACGACAATACCCCTGTGCAGCTCAATTATTTTTAGCTTAGAAGTGGAGAGATCTGAATGACGTAATCTGCCAGTTTTGCAGTGACGTCACTATATATATATACGTGACGTCACCGACAATGTGTACATTGATTGAAATAAACTTGTGTCATGTCGATTCAAGCTCTTATTTGCTGATTTAAAAGTGCAATTGTGGATTATTTAACGGTTCATCATGGAAATAAAGTGTTAAGTAGTGAAAACGGAGCTTAAACGTGTTTAAAAGAGATTTAAAAAAAGTAGTTCCGAAAATCCGGCTAGTGAGCTATATCGCACACTAGGCGATATTGCTCAGTAGACAAAAAGCATGTTATAGGTTTTCTCAAGTTGGGGAAATCTCTATATTTTATCATTCAGTATATAATATAAAGGTATAATTACTGAAAAAGAAAGTTGAAAAAAGAAATTGCTGTTTGCCATGATGTTAAATTTTCAAATGTTCAAATGTAATCTACTGCAGCTGCGTAAGAAATATATCATGCACGAATGAGTCTAATCACCAGAAATAAAGGTTCTTAATGCCAGTATGGTGCTAATGATAGAACTGGAAGCATCTCACACTAGATAGTATCTGCACACCACGAGTTAATATATCATATCGTGAATAATTAATTAAAACCTACTTAAACTCAACACTGTTGCGTTCATTAATTGCTATATAACATGGATGTTATTAAAACATTAGCATTACGTAAATTAGTTTGGATACTTAGAATGTTTTTTTTTCTTTATAATACAGAAAGGGTACATCCGTTCAAACAGAAACCTCATTTGATGTTAAGTTGAGAGAAGTTCGGACATTGCTGTGAAATAAACCAAAGCAACACAGTACAATACAGTGTTTTACATAAAAACAATATGTTTATAGCAAAAGCAAACTGTACAAACATAGACATTTACATTTACATATATTTATCTAGTTAAGAGTAATAAGAACATTTAAATAATTTTAGAATAATGTAATCAAATGAAGATTGATATACGTTAACAAAAAAAAATCGGCGATAGCTGTTCAACCTCAGTTTTGACCTAGATGTTAAACAAAGAAAATCACATAATTTTATGTAAAACGTTTTGCTGCAGTTCTCATTGCAAAAAATAAATATCTAGCTAGACTATATATAGTGTTACCAAAAAATAGTTTGTGCACTTTGTTCCATTAATAAATTTGTCAAACCTAGTTCGTCTAAGATGTTTTAAAGCTGTGCATTAAGTTTAAAGTAGTAACATGATATAACGGCATTGCAACATGTTGCATTCTTCATGTTCATACTGCATTTTACATTCAGGAAAAGATCCTTTATATTGAAATCAGCAGAATTTAAACTACAGTGCACAACACGATTGACAATGATAAGTCTACAAACCCGTTTGATATTACTGTATTAGTTCTAAGCGAAGACTACACAACATGTGAAACATTATGTCAACAAGCAGGGATTCAATGAGACACGGGCTTATGTGTGTATTCCTTTATTGATTCAACAGCCTCAGTGGTAGAGTATCTGCCTCGGGTGCGGTTCAATCCCCGGCCGGGTCAAATATTTTAGAAATGGTAGAAAGGTCTTCCCTCCTTCAAGTATTGCATATGAAGAAATTATATTCATAAGGGTAATTGCGATTATGAAGAAATGGAAAGTAGCATTTCATGTTCATTATTGCTGAAGGAAATAAAATGCATCCAGTGTTGACCGTGTGGTAATTGACGACATGACCGCACTATTCTCTGGTTATATCCAATGAAAAACACATCAAGTAGAGTACATTTGCGCCGTATCACATATATATATAGAACACTTTTCTTAGTTTTTTTTAATTAATGACTTTTGAAATCAAGTCAAGTTTTGTCTGAAACCGAGCTTTGCGATATGCATATATTGCTCTCTGATCTTCTCTGGTTATAAAGCCAAAATATCGGTTTGCGCAAGGCGTCACTTTTCATGAACTCTTACATTGTCAAATGATTGCAAATTCTTCTGAAAAATCCATTTCTCGGTTTGTACTTTTATATATTTTCTTTATTTGATATAAACATATTGTTTGTTGTATTATGCAATAAGATATATTGAATTGAAATGAATTGACAACATTGTTTCTTCGCATATCATGGGAAATTTAGTTCCCACGTGTACTTATAGTTCACACTTACACAAAACACTTTTTCTTTTGTAATTTTTATTTTATTACGCTTCCTTAATGCCCTACAGGATTTGGCAAACTAAATTTGCAAGCATGCCAAACTAAAATGGCAAGTTCCAGCCCGAGTGAAATTGATAACAAAAACAACTTTTCCCAATAACATAATATGTTTACCAAATACACGTTACTTTAGTCCCGTTTTAACTTCGGTATGAATATTTAATTTATTTTAATAAAGATTTGCTGGAGTTCAGATTACTGATATGCGGACGGTCTCACATAATAAACCGTTAATGTACTTGGGTATTTCAATTGAAAAGGCACGAAAACCCTCTTCGCTCCATGAAACAACACTGAATCATATTAAGGTTTAGCGATAGAAAATTTTGTTTTCGTTTTTGTTGAAAACGTGACTGGTATTCCATCTGTATTAGAAATGGCCACCATCAAAAATATTCACATGAACACCAGAAGGAGATGACTGACTGATTTACTGACTTGTCATACAAAGCTTAAAGGGGCTGTGAAGAAGTGTCATTTTCCATATTTGTAATACATATACTTCTAATCGAAAAGATGTTAAGAAGAAATGAAAAAAAATATATATCTTTCGCTAAAACTTAATACGATTCAGTGTTGTTTCATGGAGCGAAGAGCGTTTCCGTACCTCTTCATTTAAAATGTTTATTTTTAAATGACACGGTATCTACGTAATGCACATACACTCCCATTCTAATTACAATCTACTATCGGCAGAATCCAATTCAAAACCATTTTACCACACCGAAATAATATACAATAAACAAATGGTTGCTGTCAGAAATTGTAAAACTAGCAGATAAAATTGGACAAATGTGTTAAAAAGTCATTTGTCTTCATGCAATTTTACACTTATAATCTGATTTATCTTATTCCGGAGACATTTAAATAAAACGCAGGTATTATAGAACTTCTTTTTATTTAATGTCCCCTATCCTTGTTCTGACTTACTATGTACACTAGTGGACAGGACATAACAAAGGAATCATGTATTCAATTATGCATCTGCAACGGGATTAATGTATATGTACATGTAGATTACTCATTAATATGTTTGTTTGAATTTTATTTTTATTTATTTATTATGATGGTTATACCTACGTTATAGAACAGAACAGAACAGAAGTTTATTCATAAGACTTGAACACATATTGTTTATCGTCAAAACATTTACAATATACTTGTGCATACGAAAATAAAATAGACATACAGTTAAATAAAATACTATTTTGAAAGAATAATGCACTTCCCAAGAAGGCGGAAATAATGTTTGAAATGAGCGGAATATATAAGTATGCAGATATTCGGATAAAGCGGATAAAGCGCTTGGTGCTATGTTTTCATGATATGTTAAGCAATAAGCTGATCAGAAAAATATACAATGTATAAATACAACCTGGATGTTGGGTTTTCTTTGTATGAACCATTCAAGTTATAATTTAGCTACACTTACTGTCATAACGAAATCAATGTATCAATGACTTAGTATAACAGTTTGGTAGCAACAAATATCGACAGATTTCCGCTCAAAACGAAGATGAAGATGGTTTGTATGAAATAAACGAGACCAAATAGTTCCGGCATCACCCCAAGTTCCGAAACGTCCCTTACCATATGGAAATACAAAGAATTAATTGGAACTAAATATCACTTTTTGCATACGTTAACTAGGTTTAATTAATCCTAACGGACTACTTCTTATCAACATGTTATACCAATGTTAATCTTATATAATTACTCAATGTACCCATGCAACCATAATCAAGCCGTTACGCTAAACACGTTCCACAATCTTCCATTTCCTGATCAATAACGTGCCAACAAAACCGCAACCTTGTCGACATACATGAAGGTAACCCTCCGCGAGTAAGGGTTAACCCGCATGGCATTCCTTTACTTCAATACGTTGCCAATTAAGCCATTATTTAGCAGTTACTATCCCTATATTCTTAGCAATGAAACCGTAATAAAACAGTATTTGCCAGCTTAGTTAACCTCGTGGAATCCAGTATGGCTGCAGGGCCAGAGAATCATAGTAAATTAAGAATTCGTTAACTCTAGAAATTTAAGATGTAACCTCGTGAAGTTCCACCTGTAAATAATACATTCGACAATAAAACAAATACATGTTGTATGCCGATCGTTATATATATATTTGGTCAAAAAGTATCTAATGAAAAAGGACGCAGTAAACGTAACGGCTCAATCTGCAGAACGAAACTTGGGGTTGTATTTTCCATGCACTCTGTTGTGTGCTATAGTGCAAATTTATAATTGGATTTGTTAATTAGTGCACATGCCCGAATGCTCGTTGTGTTGAGATACTTTGCACACATCTCTTTCTGGTGCAGGTTTAACTAACACAATCGACGTTAGATGGTGTTTTAGTTTTGAAAGTTATCTGAACGGTCCGTTGACTTAAGAAATCATTTTATCACATGACAATGCTTGTATCCGATCTCATATACCCATTACGTATATTTTTATATGTTACGTGTGTAATATAACGTGATCGAATCACTATTTGTGTATTCATCCGCGACTGTTTATAAAATGGTTAAAAACAAACGTCACGATATATGGACGAGGTAACGGGACCATTATCGGTCATAAAAATATATTTGTTTGTGATTAGTTAACAGTTTACTAAGTATTACATATTTTCTGACCGGCGAAAACCTGATTTTCGTTTTGTGTTTCGTCATGTGATAAAAATAATCGTTATTAACTTTATAATAAATGACAACTCATGTAAGATCCTATATATTTTTTTCATTATTTTCGCTCCGAACATATATAGTGTTAACATATCAATCATAAATTGGTTAAAAGAATTGATAAGCTAAAAGTATCTGTACTAGTTTTAAAGTGATTATTTTTTCAAAATGAATTGTTGCAACATTGAACAAAGGTTTTGTTTGTTTAAGTATGAAGTAGTCATGTGATTTGCGGTGATATTTTAACTGTAAAAGTAGCCTTCAGACGTTTTTTGTTTTTCCGGCGATAGCTGTTTAACCTCAGTTTTGACCTAGATGTTAAAACAAATGATCTAGATTGTAGACGAATCAAATGTTGTATTTAATGAATAATGTCGAAGAAATAAAGGAAGTGAAACGTTTTGATTGGTTCATAGTTTAGTTGGCGATCCTACGAGAGGCACTAATAAGATGAAGTTTTAAAATGAAATGTTCTGCATATTAAGTTTTAATTGTTTTCCTTAAGAAATAAATTTCAGTGAAAAAAATCAGTGACAGCGTATGAAATATAATAATAAAGAGCAAAATATTAATTATTTTTGATACATGATAAGTTTTCAGTTAATTATCGTCAATTGAAACTTATATACCTCTTGGGAGCCTCGCGTAATCTCCAGTCATGTGACGTATTCTGGGCCTTGATAATTTATTTATAGAAACTTAAGCTTGATGGAGATGGCCGATTAGCCTTTGGTAAACACATAGATTATTGCAAAAACCTTTTTGATATTCAAGTCAAATATTATGCGCATGTTACATTTCTTAGTCTTTTTCTAAAGATATTTCTTGTTTTATATTTCAAGCTCTCCGTTGTACACTTTCTATATACAGTCTAACAAAAATTAAAAAACACTTGTTTCGATATTTTGATTTCAAGTATTAATTTTTAAAAAATGTTCGTTGTTTCGAAAGTATCGTCAACAATTTGTATGACAGGCCCTTTAAGCTGTATGCTTTCCCTTGGTCTGGTCTAAAACCTTCTATCTACATTCCCGTCTCAAGAAACTACATCAACATTATTTGCATATTTAATCCAATTCGATTCACTATAATTCATAAAGCCAGCATCTGACTGTTCAATCAGCATTCCACAACTTCAACATCTCTAAATTAAATTTAAAATGCAGATTTTCTCAAAATAACGAGTTGAGATGTCGAGAATGCATTTCATATTCAATGTTGATAGTTTAGCTCAGCGCAATGTTGCCAATTGTTGAACAGCCACGAGAAAATAGAATCATTACCATTGCCATATATAACCCTGTCTACGTCGATCAATGAAAGTCACCTATGTCCGGCTTGTTAATTTTTCAAGCATTCAGTAGAATGAATACATGTTCATAACCATAAAGATACAATAACGATGGTGTTTTTATGTCGTTTTTTCGAATTCAATCCTTAATACAAGAAGGACTGCATTTTGTGTTGCCCGTCTTATTTCATCAAGAGATGAAATTAATGAAACTGAATGCATTGGTATAATAGATTAGTTATTAAGTCAATATGATCTTCTTTTCAAAACACTGCACGAGCTCCACGTTGTACTCGATCTGGTGAAACTGGTGTTGCTATTGTCCTCTTTATTTCATTGCATTGGTATTATAATAGTTATCTGGTCGATTTTCCGGCGATCATGCGCAATAATAAATTGAGTACGCCTATACGCGGTTAACTATATATATTTAACTGTTCCCACATGCCACAAATCTTCAGCAAACGACTTTGATAAAGAGTATCAAATGTCTTCAATTGAAACTAATATTATTCAATAGAGATGAACGAATTGTGTTAAAATGAGAAAATTCTCACTATGAGGAAGTAGTCTTTTAGCGATAATGTTCTCGCATGTCGTCTTCAGCACAGATTCGTCATAAAGTGTAATGCGTGGGAAACGGTTAGTTTTGCCCTGTACTAAGGTCGAATTTCCCGCGACCTACGGCAATGATGAACCAATTGTACCGGACCTACACAAGTCGTAAACTATATCAAACCCTTTCTCCCATACAACCCACATTTTAAAGACGTCAGAACCCGTCTGTGCGAGGGCATCGATTAATATTGACGTGTCGATTTTCCCACGGCCTAACGCGATTACGGATCGATTGCACTGGAACTAGACACGTTGAACACCTTTTCAAATACAAAACTATTTGAGAGACCTTAGAAACCGTCTATGCGAGCGTAACGGTTCACATTGCCGAGCAATAATGTCGACTGTCCCGCGGCCTAACGCAATGATGGACCGATTACACCGGACCTAGACACCGTTAGCTATATTTAATCAGGAACGAGATCCTGGTTGTCAGGGCGTTGATGGATGACCAATTTACATGCATGTACTTACTTGTACAGTTCGTCACTGATCAATCCCGTTCTGCAAACAATCATTTCCAGAGCTGGACGAGATGGACAGCGCGCCTCGATGTTATAATGTTGATCGTCCTACTCGGGTGTGGCGAGGGTCCCGAATTAGATTTTGGGTTCGCCATTGTCATTTTACTAAGCAGGAAGATAAAGGAACCAATTTGTCGGAAACGGAAACTATTTTTCGGAAGGAGGAAATTGGCATATTTAGCTCACTATCTTTTCATACAATTAAAGTTACACATATTCTACTAGTTTATAAATATATTTTTTTATATATTCACATTGCATATTGTCTTTGTTATATACAATCAATGTTCAATGTGATACCTCACATATTGGGCAATGTTAACTTATATTTACATAACATCTGTCGAAAAGAAGACCGGTTCATTTTAAAAGTCATTCGTAGTATCAGATAAAAGTCAATTCAATATGCCTTTTTTCCAAAGTAAATATATATTAAACTAGAACTATCACTGAAGATGATAAATACCCCCAAAACTGCATCTTGACCTACACCATAGCTTAATAAGTAAAAGGGCCATAACTCTGTAAAATAACATACACTTGTAATACCTTTAGGATATGCACATCTCCTCTTGGTATAGAAGCTTCATGTAATCGATTGGTATAGAAGCTATTGAATTCCACCCAGTGGTTTGTAAGAAATAGGCCGGACAAAATATGGCTTCCGACCGACCGACAGCCCGACACAGTGACTCCTATATACACCCACTTCTTCGAAGGCAGTATAACATCCATGTCATGTCTGAACTATTCGTACCCCTGAAGTTCGATTAACATGACATGTGGTTAATAAAACACTCTGAGGGAATCACATTAAACATTCTTGAGTCGCACACAACACAAGTAATTGGAACAGGTATAAAAAATGCATTATCGAAATATGAAGGACACATGTTGCATGACGTCACTATTCTATTCAGACAAGGAATTTCATGTAATTACCATTTCATCTGTTGAGGTATTTATAATAATCATACAACACCTTCCAAATAGCGATCGTTATGTAGATCATTACGAGGTATTACATTGTTTATTTGATATCATTTAACATATGAGTCAAACATCTATAGCGACAGGCGCCTTATAGTGTGAAGAAGCAGTTATCTTGGACTAGAAATGAACCCAACGATACAGAGAGAGAGAGAGAGAGAGAGAGAGAGAGAGAGAGAGAGAGAGAGAGGGAGAGGGAGAGGGGGAGGGAGGGAGGGAGAGAGAGAGAGAGAGAGAGAGAGAGAGAGAGAGAGAGAGAGAGAGAGAGAGAGAGAGAGAGATAGAGAGAGAGCAGAGAGAGGGAGAAGGAGAGAGAGAGAAGAGAGCGGAGAGAGAGAGAGGGAGAGAGGGAGGGAGAGGGAGAGAGATTGATGGAGAGAGATACGGAGAAAGAAGGAGATATATATATATATATATATATATATGGAGAGGAGAGAGAGAAGAGAGAGAGAAGAGAAAAAGAGAGCGGAGAGAGAGCGGATAGAGAGCGGATAGAGAGCGGATAGAGAGCGGAGAGAGAGAGAGAGAGAGGGCGAGAGAGAGGGATAGAGAGGGAGAGAGAAAGGGGAGAGAGAGATAGAGGGAGAGAGATTGACATAGATAGAGAGAAAGGGGTGAGCTAGAGAGAGAGCGTGATAGAGAGAGAGAGATATATAGACATACACAGAGTGACAAAGACAATAAGGGAGAAACAAAGAGAAACAGTGAACGAGACAGACACATATATACATAGAACGACATACATGTAAACATACATAGGTAGACAAAGACAGAGTGAGACAGAGAGAAATACAGACAGATATGCAGCTATACAGACAGAGATAGGGCGATGGGAGTGGCGAAAGAGATAGCGATATCGGAATATTGCAGATAATGAGGTAGATCGTTCGGAAAGGCAATCTTACAGAGAGACAGGCATACTATCGGACTGACCTACAGAAACACAGACAGAGAATACTCTGAATATGTTGCCAGAAAGAGGACACCATAATTATCTAGATCAAAATGTTCACACATAAACCAAACTCAGAATTTTTCATATTCTAAAAACCTCAGTTGACACTCAAACCCTATGTTGTAGGTGCTAAAAAGAATCGTCTCGATTGAATTATAAAAGATATAAAATTTCGGAACGGAACATAATTATTACTCCTCCTTGTCGTATCCCCACAAGTAACTATACTTCAAACATGTTTCTACCATGCAGCATTCGCGAGGGTGATTATAAATAATTTGTCCGATAACACTTCAATTGGATGAATGCATTAAGATAAATACAGAGAAACAGTGAGCGAATCAGAAACTGGCACACTATAGTGTTATTCAAACATAACTGTCTAGATCAGTCTTATGTCGTCTGCTGCACATTTGGCAAATATGGTACATGGGATAATAATAAGCACTTTCGATACAGTTCAGCTAGATTGCAGAATAATAATATGTAGTTTTCTTTTCATTACAGAGACGGAGTCAAGTATGCGTCCACCATACGTCATGCCAGGTTAGTGAGTTGTTCTATATCTTAGTTGAAACTTTAGCCTACGAGAATAACAAAAGAAACAAAAAAAAACGTTAATTAATTAATTGTAAGTTATACACCTTCTATAAGAAAAGGGAAATACTCTTGTAGATAAGCGACAATATTTGGTGTGAATGAAAAATGGAATGTTCAAGAGTATTTTCCTTCTTTCTGAAGAAGGAAAGGACACTTTAAAGGGACTGAACACCATAATGGTCCAAAATCGTTATATTTTATACTTATTCTAATTAATCCAAAATACGTCTATATATATGTAACGGAATGTTGTAGAAGGTCGTACAAGTCTTGTTTTTCATTATTTCATAGGAAATAAGCAGTTAAAAAAACGTCCGCTCCGTGTTTTCCCGTTTAAAAATACCGTGGAATTTCCTCTTGCTCATTTGAATTTGTGGATTCAATTCGGCATTCTCTAACACTATCGACTCATTACATTCATGTATGCGTGAGTGTAAGGAACAACAACTCTGGGAAGGAGATTGTCAATTCGGTTGTAGTGATAACGTGATAAATATACAGCGATATTTTTAGATTTACTTGGTTACTAACCCAGTAGATTTTACAATGCAAAATAACGAAAAATCTCCGCAATATTAATAGTGTGCATATATTGTAGTACATCAGTCAGCAAATCTCAATGCCTTACATGCAAAAACATCAAGGTAATAGCAATTTTTAACAATTTTTTTTTTTTTTTTTTCGCTTTTTTCTCATATGGGATTAAGTCCCTTTAACATTAGATAGTAAATTTGACATTCATACAGACTTAACCAATTTCCAGGGAATTTAAATTTTAAATTGAGTACGAAAGAAAATCTTACGCACTCTTTGAACTAATGTAAATGTCTGGTTTCTGAAGTCTTATCCATGTTTCACGATAACATACTGTCTTTGTCGTTTAGAGAACTTTGAATGGTGACCAACGATATATATAGCAATTGAATTAGGTGGACCTGCCTGCGTAAGCTTGTTCAATTAATAACCCACCCGATTGGTTAATTTCCCAATTTCCCAATTTGATTTCTTGTTTAATCCACTGAATTAATCTACAATGGAAGACAGATGCTTGGTATAGGTAAGTGACTTCGTTGAAGCCGGTGTGAAAAACTTTAAGTAGTAAGTAAAACCCGTCGCCTACCTATATTATAACAATTGACAAAACTGTGTAACGGTTATTTCTAAAGATCCGTATGTTGAAGATTGCAGGCAGTGGCCATATGTACCGACATAATTATTCCCCTCTGTATAATAGAAGAGCATGCTGATAGGTACGGAAATGCGTTCGAATTATATTGTCTTTTAATAATTTGGTGATACACCGCAACTTTCGAAAAAAAAAATCAAATTTTAAGAAAATAAGTGTTATTTTTGTATTTGGGACATTAAAATATGATTAACTGACATATTACATACCCCTATAATCGATGAGATTTTCTTGTTTTCGATACTTTTACCATCGCAAATTCTACCCTGTCAATAACGGAGTAAGTATTTTTAAATAGGAAACCCCTTCATCGGGACAATTGAAAACGACCCAAGTTCACTTTATTGATAACAAACGATAAATTTTCTACCCTGGTTTTACTTGGATAACATAAAGAATAACATTTAGGGCGAATTCGATTTTTTTTTTTTTTTTTTTTTCGTGACATCTGGATTTCAGTCGCTTTAAACGTATTTCAAAAATGAGATACGTTATACAAACGTCGATATTCTGCAAGAATACATTCTTGTCAGGCATCTGTCGTGGCATGTTTGTAGTGTCGGGAATTTGGAACTGGTCGTCTCGGGTTCGATCCCAAGTCGCGGCGATCATGCTTGGGTGCCCTTGGGCAATGCGCATTTCCTAGCCTAGCGCTGGTTTGTTTACCCAGAGATCATGAATAAGTGAACTATGTCCGTGATATAACTACAACAATGTTGAAAATGCCCGTAAATACCCAACACAACAAACGTTTTAGTAAGGTTATTAAGAGTTAGTTGGGAAGCTTTCACGAAACTTCATCAGGACGTATAAACCCGAAGAAATATTGTATAGTATTTTGATAATTTGTTAAAAGTCTCTTTCTTTATAATTGAATGCAGGACAGAGCGGTTGAACTTATATGCCATACATGAACACTTCATTTAAAGCTTGAGTCGAAAGTTCAATTTATTTGTATTGGCATATATTGTGAAAATAATGCCTGCTAAATCGTGAATGCTTTTGTTTGTTCTCAATACTACTCTAAATATATAACAACTGTATACACAACGTTCGTTAATGTGTTAAAATGTTCGGGACAACATGCGGTTTTAACTCAAATGATCATCACTGGCGTAATATCAAAGTGTTGCATGACTGGAATATAATAATGAATTGTATATATAGGATCTGACATAAGTTGTCATTTCATATACAGCTTTATTAAATGAGTTCAAGAAATGTGTTATTAAGCGAGCCTCTGGCGAATGTCAGATTCGTTTTATCACATGACGAAACACAAACAGAAAATCGTTTTTTTCCCCGTCAGAAAATAGTCCCAACATGTAATACTTAATAAACTGGTAACCAGCCACACATCAAAATATTTTTATGACCGATATTGGTCCCTTTCCCTCGTCCATCTATCGTGACGTTTGTGTTTGCCGGATACACGTTCTAAGCCATTTTGTAAACATTTGCGGTTGAATACACAAATAGTAATTCGGTCATCTTATATTACACGTGTGACATATAAAGAAATACGTGATGGGTATAATACATCGGATACAAGCATTGCCATGTGATAAATATGTTGTAGTATGCACCGGTGGCCTCTATATTGGAATAAAGACTTGATACTTGATCAGTATCTACACAAGTTGTCAGCAGTTGACTGAAAAAAGAAGGTAGATACATCAGTCGATAGCGAAACGGGTTCTAAGACTAAGGGCATTGCCATCTTATCCAGATTCGTCAGAATTCTTCACATGATCACACACAATGTTCATAGAGACACGCACCAGACAACATCCACCAATTGGCTTAAACCGCCGTGTGGAAAGGTCGCCGATAGTCCCTTTTCCTCATATATACGCTTTCTGCAGCAGACGGCTTTTTGAAAACATAGTGACAAAAGAAGAAATTGCTCGAAACGAGAAATTTCTCCTTTTGCCACAATGTTTTCCACTTTTAGTCCTATGTTATCCATCCAATTATAGAGATTTTCTTTTTTTTTTGGCAAAATATGTTCAAAGTCGTCTGCTGCAGAATTGTCGTATGAGGGAAAGGGTTAAAAAAAAACGTTGCTTGTAGTTCATTTACCCTTTACCACATACAACAAATCT
The DNA here is from genome assembly GCA_031761405.1 of Serripes groenlandicus. NCBI lineage: Eukaryota > Metazoa > Mollusca > Bivalvia > Cardiida > Cardiidae > Serripes > Serripes groenlandicus. Next base: position 133,224,493 of record JASEVX010000002.1, on the reverse strand, counting down.
ACAGCAGACAACTATAAAACATATCTTATAAACAATATTGAAACTCTCTTCATATTAAAGAGTAATAATTATTGAATAAAATCTAAAATAAAAGACAAATGGGGAAATTGCTAAGACTGATTTTGTTTTAACGTTTTGCCATAATGTTTCCAAACAACGTATGTCAAAGAGACGTCCGCAAACGTACGTATACGGGAAAAGAATCATTTTTCTGAAAAGCAAAGATATTTTGACGCATAAGGAGCAGCGAAACTTTGGAAAATGGTGTGGTAAGATGAGGACTTGCTAACAACGTGGACAATGCTCTTTTATCCACTCTCATTTCAACCCTACTGGATAATCAAGCTTTTCAAAAAATAGCCCAGACTTGTGTCTATATGCGGTTGGTTGATGCGTATGGATTTGTCGTATGCCGAAAAGAAGTTTAAACACTTTGAGATCGAATGATATTTTTCCTTCAATTGTATCACTCATTCATCTTTCGAAGACTTGGATAATTATCGACACTGTGAAAAAACGGTTTGCTTACATTAGGTAAGAAATTCCCAAACAATTTGCAAGAAATCACTTCTGACAACTTCGTCATAGAATTGCGTGTGAAATTATCTAAAAAATGACTGTGCTGTCATAGGGCTAACCCACCAAGACCACATAATTCTCTTGCGAGTTCAGTTTTCGTTAATGGTTTTCTTATCTATGGGACTGATCCAGGAGACAGACGGATATATAATTATCACGATTTTATAAGACAAAAGTGCTAGCGGATCCACACGGTTGTATTATAATATGTACGATTTCGGTTTGGTTGTCTCGTTCCCCATTTAGTTTAAGTATACGATACGTCGTCTTATCTAAATAGATTGATCGATTGTTTAGTGTTTTGCGCCGTTTTCCACAATGTTCCATTCATATCACGGCGTTCCCTGGGTAAGTTACAAGTATTACTGGTCCATTTATCCTGACACCAGCAAGTCATCATTAATGCTAAGCCTGCAACCCTGAGCGCCAAAGAGGGCAGCCATTACTACCATTTTTAAAGTATTTGGTATGACCCGAGCTGGGATTGAACCCGCAATCTCCCGTACTCGAGGCCGATGCTCTACCACTAATTTGACCTAATGTAACATCGACCTGTCGGGATAAGATCAGCATTAAACCAGACGTTAAGTGCCTCTGCAAAGACTGGTCGCTGTTATCTAGAGTATCACAATCACTCAATAAGACTCTTTTATAGCTTTTTACAAACTAAAAAGCAAAATATAAAAATAGCTAAGGCGGCACTTTGGTCTGAATGTTTCATTTCATCGCGCTAGGCACGTTTCTCGTGTACGCGTGTCAAGCATTGCATAGTCATTGCGACATCAAATAGAAACGACGCTAATTTACAATAATGTTATGTTTCGCCATGGTTTACATGAAATAAATGTAAGTTATGAACACATTAATTGTGTTCAAACAGGGCTTGCTGATGTTCGCAATGCATTTTATTGACAGTGTGCTATATCAGAGAATTCATTAACAAATACATCAATACTATTCCGGATGAGAGGTGCAATGAATACGGTCCACTTTGCCTTAATTAATATCGTGATTATCGAAACAAATGCCCATGATTGTTGTTTAAATTGAATTAAATTGAATGAACTAGGCTGGTTTACACAGAAACAGTCAGTATGAAATCAGATGTTACAGTTATGCATTATGGTAGATAGAACGCTTTACATAATGTAACTATTGTAAATTCGGTATATAATTTATAAGTTATCGAAATTTACCTATATTTGTAACAATTGTTAGTGTGTGTGTGTGTGTGTGTGCAAACTAACGCCATCTGTTTGTTGTTAAGAAACTGAAAATATATATATTAGGGTATGCCTCTAGGTTCAAATCTTAGGAATATTGATGAATAATACAAAATTATGTCATTGCCAGATTCATTTAGAACTTTCATTTAACTTTGCTATATGGAAATCGATATTGGATACTATATGAACGGCGATGATCGAAATTAAACTCGGTCTCTGTGAAGTCTGGTCTAAACTGATGACTTCTTGCAAATGATAAGGGGACAAATATAAGCCTATCAAAGACAGCACTATAACCTGAAGTTTCTTGTAAATGACAATGGCAAACATTTAAGCCTATCAAAGTCAGAACTATAACCTGAATGTTACATTTCGTCACACGTGTTTCAGATGTTAACCTAACAACTGTCCGAACAAATGTTAAAACTGCAAAATAAAATGAAATAAAATAAATGAATATCTGATTCGTGGTTGAAACGTAATGACAAAGCAAAAAAAAATCAATAATTCTATACTTTAACCTAAATGGGTTTTTGACACATCAGCAAATCGCTTACATAACACAAAAGAAAGAAAACACAATTTAGTTGAGTATTTTCTTGACTCGGTTCGTATTCTAGGTATCGTATATCGTCGTTTATTTGTCAGTTTATTTATGGGTGATAATAATGTCACATAAGGTCGGTTAATTGGTCTGTTATAAGAGATTCCTCACCCAAACTACAATTTGCACTTTGTTCAGATATGTAGAAGATATCAATATTATCAGTAAAATCTAGAATCCGGATAGTTCAACGTAGACAGTCTGCCCCGTGTGGTTAAAATGGGAGACAATTCGTGACTACAGGCATATACTATTGTTTTTCTCTTTGAAATATACAAATTGCATTTATCAACTTAATTAAAATGTTATTGAATGACTAAACAAGATACAGGGTTTTGTCATAAATGGATTTTGTTTGTTTTTTTATTAAATTATTTGATCAGACAGTGTTTATATACATTATAGAATCAAAGACAGTCATAAAAATGGCTGTTAGTAGAATCGGACAGAATATGCTGACGTTCAGTGTTGATTGTCACGAATATCGGCTGATTTATGTGACATTTAGGACGGGGCGACACGAAGCCCTAGTTAGGATTTCATGTCCGACATTGAATCTGATTTGATCGTAATCATTATCGAAGTACGGAATGACTTGTGGGACGATGTCTCTGATGTTATGCACGATATCCTCTTTCTGATTCGTTGGTCGAGTTTTCATTTCAAATCAGATATATTGTAGTATTGTGTAATATAGTGGTGCAGTGGTAGAATATCTGTCTCTCGTATTAAATGTCTTGGGTTTGAATCTCGTGATAAGCCGTTTCCGCCTGTGAGATTGACAAACGGTGCGAGTAAAAGAGTCTCCAGAAAGCAGATATCAAGCTCGATTAATATAAGTTGACAGCTTTCCTTCGCAATCGATGTAAACAAATGACATTAAACTAATGCTTTCGTTCACAAATGTAAGTTGTGACATTAAGCAAACCGTATATACTCGTTTTATTCTCGGGATGAAGACATCTTTGGGATATATATATATATATATGTATATATATGCATAAGATATAATTTTAAAATTTAGTGGCAAAAAGAGAAATTGTTCATATTAATTTAATAATTGTATATTCATATACAGAGTTTTTCCATAGTCTTGCCTGCTGCAGAAGGGGTTATAGGCGAGTAAGCCGAGTCAGTAGTACATGTTTTAGGGAAACGAGACTTCTAAAGCGTGCACCATACATGTACGCTTTAGGATGTTCTAAACCTGAATACAAGACACATGATCAACTGAGTTTCGTAAAACAAGGACATTGTTTGTTATATAAATCCGATGATATCTAACAGGTTATTTTTTTATTGAATTCATATTAGTCATTTTGATATAAAAGCGTAGACATGTTGCATTACAATGTAAGTTGCATATAGTTTATTAAGGCCAATACACACATTTACAATTAACAAACTCTGCATATCACTACGAAACTATAAACTATTTCGATGGAAGATAATTTCTTTCAGGATGTATAACCTTTTTGCGGATAACCTGTGACAAAGACTCCATGTGATCTATTCTAATCACTCTCTTTCCATCGGCAATTCTAAACTCCAAAGGACATCTCCACCTAAGTCAATACCAACTTTACTCTACAGAAATGTTCCTTTTGTGATCCTCAAATATAATCGATCAATGAATAAAACTATATGTAGAACATATGAGCCGTTCCACGAGAAAACCAACATTATGGTCTCTGCGTAATGTATCGAGCCAGATCAGCCTGCAGAATGTTGCTGCGAAAACAGAAGGTGAAAACATGACGATAGTTTAACAGTTTTTACCACTGAATATAACCGTATGATTTTACAGATCAACCTGTTTACATCTTTATCCCAGTATCAACTACTAAATCATAACAATAACATGTGTTTACCAAAGGCTAATCGGCCATCTCCATCTAGCTTCAGTTTCTATAAATAGATTATCAAGGCCGAGAATACGCCACATGACTGGAGATTACGCGAGGCTCCCAAGAGGTGTATAGGTTTCAATTGGCGATACATAACTGATAGCTGATTGGCCCTGCACAACAGTGTTCAAGCCATATTAATTAAAACATGGCTGCCAGGCGGCTTCGTTAAATGGGCAAAATAAAAGAAACTATACTCCTAGTATATTGCTTGTCTGATTTCAAGATAACTTTTCATAAATGTGTTCAAGCCATATTGGTTACATGCAGTTAAAAAACATAACCACTAGTGGTGTCATAAGACGGTAAACTGACAAGCTTCTAAAAGTCTTAATTCTTCTTACACAGTGTTTGACCGATTATAAGATAATTTAGTAGAAATGTTCTTTAGCTAAATCTCTACAATATTGTGCTACCTATACTGATTGGATAAAAACATGTTGAAGGTGCTATAAATTGTATGTATTGGTAAAAAAAAAGAGAGACTGTGAGATACGGACTAGCTACACATGTTACTTTTAAAGATGTTTAATTATTGTTAAATGTGTCTTTCAGCAACGTGTTAAGCATTCCTTATTAATAATATCGTTAACTGATACTCTGTTTCATTTTTTCTCTTTTTGCATTTTCCCCCACTTTTGATCAAGAGTATTCCTTACATTAGCAAACACATATTTACTACTTTACCGTCATCGGGTAAGCGATTTGGGACCAGCTTGGACATATTGTTTATTTAAGTCGGAACACGATCCAATATGTTAACTACTTGACCAACCGAGGCGCAACATATTACATACCGGATCAGTTTAGGCTTATATCTTACTTAAAACACTCAGATGCACAATAAGACATACACAAGTGATATTTTGCAATATGAGTTATCTGATATGCAACTGAAATGCCAGTAGATAAGCTGACCAAATGGAAGTTTTTAACTATTAATGGCAAATACTTAACATCACAGATAATTGCGTTCAAGTTCAGAGAAATACAACAGATGTTTGAGATATGTCCAAAGGCAATGACACACATTTAGTGAACAAGCGTATATGGCAGAAATAAATCGACTATGCGTGTCACCGTTCGACCTTGAACAGACGAGAAATTATTTAAATGATTTTCCCTGAAAATTATGTTATTCTTTATGTATGTCTTATGGGAGTTATGTCATGCGTATAGCACAGACGTAATGCTTTTGGAAAAGTTTACTGACTTCTCTTCAAGACGGTTGTCCTTCTGGAATACTAACATTATGACAAAGTTTTTTCTCTATTTGTTGGTTATACCAATGTTTGTAAAAACAATGTTAGTATGACATTATATCACGTGTTTCATTGCAAAATGTATATATATATATTAGATATGCCATTGTATATGTCTCTGATGATTTAGTTTTAAAAATTATCAAATATGCTACGAATATGCCTCTACCGCACAAACTGGTGATTGTTCATGACTTACTTACAAATTGTTAGTACAGATACATGTTGAATAATCATGTATGATATCAACACAAGCTCGATGAGCATTTGAAATACACAACTTTAAATGAAAAAGAAAATACTATGCCGATTTGGAAAAAAACAAACGTGTACGATAATCATCAGATTGACGCAACATTGTGCGTTATCTTTGTAAAATATAACCCGAAGAAGGCCCATGTCCGAACTTTTGAATTATACAGTCTTTTTAATTTGATATATAATAATATTATCTACCAAACAGAAAAGTTCTTCTATTCAAACCAAATACATTCAATATTCAAAATGAATACATTAGATGAGAACGGACTAAGCGATGGTCTAGATGCCCGTCACTCCATCATACATTGTAAATATTCCTGTATTTCTTGAATCTGATCTCGATAATTGTTCCGCGGTGGATCTTGATATGGCTGGCTGGTACATATGTTTATCTCAAGTATCACGGGCTCTGAATACATAAATCATTTTCACGCTTTGGAAAATATGCTCTCTCATGGATTATAATAATGTTTGTGTGTGCTCTTTTTACTTTGAATTAAGATATGTGTCTTCTCCATCGAGACATACAACACACAGCTATAGTGTGAGAAAAATAACTATTACAAAAATACACAGTGAGTGCGTACTAAAAAAGGCAGTCTGGACAAAATGTTTGACTACTGTGAATACATAAACTGTCATTTCGGTCTCAGCTGATGTCAGAAGTATATCGCGAACTAATTCGAGGTATATTGCGATCGTTATCGTCATAAAGATAGTAATCAGTATGTTACTCGAAAATAAGTGTGGGCCTTGAAAGTACTGAACTCCAGATGGAGATCAACATTTTGAAACGTTGAAACTTCTGCAAATATTGCTAATAGTGACAACAAAGTAAGTAATAAATAGTTCACAATTATTTTGTCCGTAAATGTTGAAAAGAAAACAGTCAAGCAAAAGTCATGAAACTGTACACAATTTGGCTAAATTATTGGGTATTTCTACCAAGTAAAAATGAGGCAAAAACTATCAATACTTAGTTTTTTATTGTACTGTAAAGTGAAATTATTACTCTAATCTTATCTCAGAATTACGATTTTAATATTTCAAGACAACTTTTGAACAGTTTTAAAACGTTGACGTTTTATCAATAATCTGGATGTCAGGACCGTTAACATGTTTTACTCGCTTGATACAGTATCATAGATCGTTCCTTGGTCAAGTCTTCACTGACGTATACTACCTAACAACGTTCCACATTTCAGATATGGGCACGGGCTTTGATCAGTGGGATTCTTGCATTGTGCAAGGTTGTCCATTATAACCTGGTCCTTTTCTGTGGAAACCATTTACATTTTCAAGGTACATGTCGATTTTAAGACTCTGAAACACGTTTTGAATGTATTGAACTGTTCCTTGGGTTGGGTGAGCTGGATTATCTGGCACTTCCGATAAACGTAAATTGAATTGTGCGGAGTACTTTTGTTTGCATCGTTTTCATTTTCAAGGATTTTGACTCTTGTTTTTAATGGTTGACATTCTGTTTCCAATGATTATTAGATTAGACAATTGTGTAGAATACTTAGTCGAGCACTTTCGCAGTAAAGGACAGCGACCTAGCCCTCTGTTAAAACTTGTACGATTGTACGCAAATTGATTTCAGACAGTTCAAAGTTGGGACTATCAGATTGACGATTTCCGTTGTTCGTATTTATAATTTGAATGAGCGCTTTAGTTCGATTACGCCCTCAGACGATGATACAAGTCCTTATTTGAGCCGTTCCACGATAAAACCAAGATTATGGACTCTGCGTAATGTATCGACCCAGATCGACCTTCGCAGTCCGCGCAGGCTAATCCGGGCCGACATATTCCGTCCCAGAGAGATAGGGCAATAGAGTTATGATTCCTGACTCAGAAAATCCACAGGAGAGGCGAAAATTGTCTGTGCGGATAAGCCTGCGCGACCTGCTAAGGCTGATCCAGGTCGATTCTTTACGCAGAGTCCATAATGTTGGTTTTCTCTTGGAACGGCTCAGTTATTGATTGTAGTGTATGTCTGATTGTTCAAAACGCATCACTAATTACTATCTGCTTGAACAAAGACACGGCTCTTTCGTAACATCTTGTACATGGACTATATTCTGAAATGATGAGTAAATTATAAACATAACTTAGACTGGTTTACAAGATTATCAAATTTTCAAAGTGGCAAGTTAATGGACAGATAAGTCCATATCAATTCTTTCGAATAACTGAATCATAATACAACCTATATGACGTCTATTTTATTAAACCCTCTATGATACGAATAAACCATAGCTTTTGTTTTGGGCCACTATTACATCACGATTGATATATTTTAATACGTTTTTATTCATAATTCACACATATTCACAAAAGAAAACATAGATGGATAGAAAAATAAATCGACAACAAGGCCAAAACATGAGCCGACTCAAGTGATTATGGATATCATTGTACTTTCCAAAGTAATCCACACAAAATATATGTAGTCGTAAAACCGACGACATGCTTCACTTTAAGCCATGATGACAGAAGTAATATCTTGGACATACATTATATATGTATATCGACAGTGAAGGCACGCATGGGGAATAGTGGCCTCACATTTACTATATCTTATAAACGTAACTCATAAATCATATTTTAAAAAGTAGAAGTTTAGTTAGGACCATTGTATTTGAGACGTCTAAATAAGGCTCGACGACACGCAAGTACATGTACTTAGTGCCATAGTTAACCTTTACGAAAAAAGTTACCGTATATCTTCAGATAACCACTGATCCGTTGTGACACTCGCTCTCTAATTGTGTCACTCTTCCAGACGGATTATGTCATCGACTTAGCTTAGTGGCGTTGATAGATTAATTGTAAATGAAATTATCGTTTTCAAGACGTTCACCTGGTAGCACTTATTACTTTAGCTGACCTTAATTGTTCAGCTTTTCTGTTTGTCTTCGTCGTCGTCACAATTTTGTTTTTAACCTTACCCCAATTAACATAAAAACTATTTACACATGTTCAAATGAAGCTTGGGTACACATGTTCATAGACACAATACGCATGTATATACTTAGTCAGAATACTCTGGCTTTAATAGTCCTTTTTCATACAAAGATGATTAATCGTGCCCATAACTCAAAAACCGTTCAATATTTTCAAATACAACTTGGTACACATGACGCTGGCTTTTATTAGTCGCCGGGCAAAAGCCCGCGACTTCTATTTTTAATAGGTTTTCGGAAATGACATGGGAGGGGGGATTATTATTAGAAAGAAACACATTTAGATGTCTTGAACATATTACAATTGCGTTTGTTTAAAAACACTAAGTAATGACACATATAAAATGAAATAAATATTCCGATGTTTTAGGTATTTGCACTTTCTTTATTTTGACTCGCATTTATGTTTTTTTGTTTTGTTTACGAAGACAAAACAGTCCCTATTAGCTAGACTGATATACTTTATTTTACACTATATACTACATGTAAACAAAAGGCGACAACTACAAACCTTTACGTCGCACAGTCTAATTTGTTTACATACGCGCACCAACTCGCGAATACCAACTGCGTAGATCAATCTCCTTTGTAGAGAGCCGCTCTTTACACTCACTTACAAATAGTAAATCATAGGTGATTTAAAATGTTTATTTGGTTCAAAACACATGAAGAAAAGAACAAACCGAGATCAAACTGGTTTTAATAGAAATATTACTTTGAACGAACACTCTCTGCCTATAAAGAAAGTTTCAAGAACGACACCTCTGCGAATAAGAAAGAATCGGCTCTTTCGTACACAATTATTTCGTCCTTGACAATTTTAAATGTGTCATTTAATTCCCTAAAGGCATATTGCTTCCGATCTGCATATTGTTATGCACCATTGACACAAGGGCGCTCATCAGAATATAATTTTAAAACATGAGTAGTTTGTTATTTTCATTATAAAAAAGGAAGAAAAGAATTACAATAAATTAACATGTTGTAGGACTCAGTTTATGTTCGAAATTAAGTTTAAATTATACAACAATTTCAATGAGATTTAACTGTTTAGTTGATATTATATTTCGAAGGTGGTCTTATTTATAAATATTGGACTACATTTCAATATTTGTTAAAGTATGATATAATTAGGATGCCAAGCTGATATCATTTTGAGAAAAAGACAAAACTCATGTCTTCAGCGATTTAACCCTTATCTCATTGTTTTAAAAGTAGATTGCTGCAAAGGTGTCCACTGTTGACTTTAATAGGGGAAAGGTAAAATGACGTGCTATTGCATGCAACTCCTAAATTGTCTGTTTTGTGGTTTTATTGAAAGATAATAAAATTCAAATATTCTGACAAACATCTTAAAAAGTGTATGTGGAATTCACAAATCTTATAATTATTCCTTAATGAATGCACTGTATACATACTAAGACTAATGATTGGCAAGATTACTCATTTCCATTACTGTTTATGATCAATAATTAGTTGGTTGTGTGTATGGTCAAACCTATTTTGGAATGGAGATTGATCATAAACAATGAAAGGCTTCAATTATCATTCACTTCGTTGACAAAACAATGCAAGTTATGATACATGTTCACTTGACCCCACCCTGATGTTCCAATATGCCCCTCAGTTAATAACTGTTTATTCAACTACTATAATGTTAGTGTTATGCATAACTGCAGTATGGATTTCCGGCGACATTGATGCGTTCCATCAACTTTCTCTTGTTATTATTCAGTAATAGCCTCCTTCGAATGAGCGTTGATGGTCTTGTATTACTATCTATCAAGCCGAAGGCAGTGAACAAAGTAGTCAAAATATGTCAAATACGGCATTAACAGTAACATACTTTCTGCTATGTGTATATGCTATTTTAAGTGCACTTCATATATTCACACGAGTGCTGGCTGTTATTAAAGCTGAGCAAAGTGATTTGTAAAGAAAGGCATAGGGACTACAGGATTGTATAACTCAGTCATGGCATACAAGACAATTTGTAGAAATATGGTTTTGTCAAGGGAAGGAACGTCACGCGTGTCAAACAAACATATAACTCTTGCTGTTTGTCGGTAAAATTGTAACAATTGGACTTGGAAATGTCTGTCTCCAGTTCTTGGTGCATGAATGTCAATTGCAAGGTTTAATGACGTCCCATCACTAATCATTAAGTCACAAGTTACTTCCAAATAATGTTTATGTTAACCTTATTGCGCTATTGATTGTATTTCCCAGGAGCATGACCTTACTACCTAGTATATCAAATTAATTAAATCCTTGAAACTTTAAAACGGTAATGCGGTCCCATGCAATATTAACGCGTATGCGCCCTCGAACCAGTTCGTTATAAGCGGGTTAAAAAACATGGGATGATACATCAAACTCTCGTAATAAACTATGTATTATATAAATGATCGTTGAACATTGCTGCCAATTTCCGTGACTGGCCTTTAGATTTTGTGAAAAGTAGTTTTGGGCGTTTTCCTGACGCGAATATGTATCGTTCCCTAGATAATGAAGCAATTTACGTGACGTCATATCATATCACACGGGCGACTTCTTATTACAGCCCATGGTAATATAATTAACTAGAGAATAATAACAATACATTGTTGTAGTATATGTTATATTAAGTTATTCTGTCACGAATCATGGGAACAAACATTATAGACTCTGCGTACTGTATCGACCAAGATCAGCCTGCGCAGTCCGCGCAGGCTGATCTTGGTCGATACATGTTGTCTCAGGGGGATAGCGGTATAAAGTAATGATACCCGAATCAGAAAATCCACAAGCGGCGAAAAGTTTATGCCCGGATCAGCCTGGGAGGCATGCTTAGGCTGATCCGGGTCGATACTTTACGCAAAGTCAATAATGTTGGTTTTCTCGTGGAACGGTTATATGTTTTTGGATATAAAAATCACATTGATATCTGAACTAGCCACCGTAATATGACTGAAGAATTAATGAAAACGGTGATTAACTCCAATCAATCAATTCATTTTATATACGCTTTAATGGAAAGCGAAGTATCGGTACCTATAACTCTATGTGATGCATGTATCCTACACATATGAGGTTTTCCGGCGATAGCTGTTTAACCTCAGTTTTGACCTAGATGTTAAAACAAATGATTGTTGACCAATCAAATGTTGTATTTAATGAATAATGTCGAAGAAATAAAGGAAATGAAACGTTTTAATTAGTTTATAGTTAAGTTGGCGATCCTATGAGAGGCACTAATAAGATGAAGTTTTAAAATGAAATGTTCTGCATACTAACTTTTAATTGTTTTCCTTAAGAAATAAATTTCAATGAAAAAGATCAGTGAAAACGTATGAAATATAATATTTCAGAGCAAAATATTTATTATTTTTGAAACATGATAAGTTTTCAGTTATTTATTATCAATTGAAACGTATACACCTCTTGGGAGCCTCACGTAATCTCCAGTCATGTGGCGCATTCTCGGCCTTGATAATCTATTTATAGAAACTGAAGCTGGATGGAGATGGCCGATTAGCCTTTGGTAAACACATAGATTATTGCGTATTCTATTTCTTAGTGTTTTCTCATATTGATCGCCGTTTATCTTTTTTAAAGATATTTCTTGTTTAATTTCATTATTATTATACAATGCACGATTAGATTGCAATCAATGAAGACAATGCCAACCTGTAAGTTCACACAGCCTAAGTCTGCTTTAGATTGCTTTCGTCTAGTTAATAAACAGTGTTTATATGACAAGTCGATGACATGTTGTATTACACTGACCTGTGTTGTAGGGTCAAATTACGCCAAATAAAACTTTCTTTGCGTAGAAGTGAGTGCATACCATCACCAGATGCATTGAATATATGACATTGAGTTCAAATTCATAGTAAATGTGTATAGGATGCACTGGAAATGATTGCTTTCATCACTTTTTGTATTTAGACCTTCTTTGAAAGTGAAAGTAAAGAATGCTAAACACCGGTTTTGTCCGGGCCTGATTTGGTCTGCATGACACCTAGCCCCCCCCATTTTCTTTGAATTGTTTTAAAGCTTATAGGTAACTCTTTTCAATGACGTATGGTGTTCTACATGAGAAACGCTTAGAAAGTCTGACAATTGTGTACTGAAACTGGTCGATTTACATGGAAACAAAGAAGGAATTTAGTTATTTAATTAACTTATTTGTAACCTGTAGGGCAAAGACTTACAGCGTAATACTACAACATATGCAGCCTTGAAGTCGGGGTTAGCTTTCATATCCCTCTCATTTGTGCCATGCTACTACAGAAATGAGATTGACACGGTCTCCAAGCCGTCAAGTTATATTCATTACATTTCATGTATAAAACACATTTTCGGGGAAACATTTCGAGACATAAACATCAGCCAGGCCACACGTAAACCGACCTATGAAGTAAGCTTAATATAAAGTTGCATTGCACTCTTGAAGAGCCGATTTATTGTTGGAATCCATTTTCTAGAGACGTCAAAGATGCGTGTGTGTATAGATTGGGAACTAGGATGATCATGATCAGACTTTACTGCGATGCATATTGATATGGTCTCAATTTATTTATGTACTTTTTATTTTTTGCAAAACAATAGTTACTTTGAATGTAAATAATGCATTTCATATTGCAAGCTATTTTTTGTGAACAATAGTTGGGTCTGCTTCCGTGAGACGTTATCCAAACAAGGTTTCAGGGAAGTGTAATGTTGCTATTCTTAACCCTTTCGATGCCAAAGGCAATTAAAGGTTTTTGAAAACAGTGCAGATTCAGTTGAGACAGCTCGTTACGAGCTGTCTCTCCTGAAATCTGCATTGTTTGCCAGTTATACATTACATTTTACCAAAATGCCTGTTGGATAAAAAATGGAGTGGTCGAATTTTCAATATGTAAGGGTCGTCTTTGTGAAATTTTGCAGTGAAAGAATGAAGTAGGCCGTTCACCCTAGAGTCAAATAACTATTGGTAGCAATACAATATGGTTCCGAGACCTCAAAAGTGATAATTCACTTACAGTTAGTTAGTTGATCCTTTGGATACGTTATTTGGTCCCGTACAAGATAAAAAGTACACATTTGCTTCTGTGAACAGGATGGATCAATATCAGCCTGTGCGCTCTCATAGTCTGATCAAGACCTACACTGGTCACATATTAGTAACAAATGTTACTTACGCAATATTCTGTCAACCTGCATGATGCTGATAAGACTGAAGACACTGGTATGAATAATATTAACCAGTGGTGGATAGTCGTAGGTCGCAAAATCCCTATGGCTGACTTTCACTGAGAACGGTTCATTTCGAAAGGCTACGTTGATTGTTTGGTGTTTTAAGTCGCTTTCAACACACGTTCAGTTATACCTCGGCGTTTTCTTGGTAAGTTACCATTCCGTTTATCCTGATACCAGCAAGTCTGTCGTAATGCTAACCCCATATCCCTGAGCGCAAAGGGTGTGTGTGGTATGACGTGATCGGTCATCGAAGCCACGACGTTCTTCACCGAGAGAGACGCTCTACCACCGAAGCGGTCGAAACATACGTAAGGCCTTCCAAAGAAGTCAATAATTTGACAGTCCAAATTGTTGACCTCGTGATACATAGATCAAATAAAGTCGTGTGCCATTATTGCCTTGTCTCGGTCCCAATTTTGATGTGAACATACATCTTCAAGATTTATTGTTACATTTATGAGTGTGGACATTACAGCGTTTGGCAGGCAGAGATAATATCCTAGGATGGCTTAATGTAACTCTTAAGATTACAGTTCTTGGCCATTGTATTCGCTTGGGAATTTACCGAGCTTTCGCAAATTGCTTGTTTATGCGAATCCTACGACCTCATTTATGTCGAACATTAATTAGAGTCAAGTACATTTGGGTTGACGGCTCTCGTCAGCTTTTATATCATCTAGTTCTGTAAATCAGACGTGTTTTATGAGACAGATGATATATATGAAAACTGTGTTGTCTTTTCATCTAGGGAGAACCTTGTTTAGACCTTCTAGTAACATCATAAAGTTTTCTGGAAAATTAACCCGCTGACCTTTATGGAAAGAGATGTGTTGTGACGTCGTTTGTTTCCCTTTTTTCTTCCTTAATTGCAGTTGGTATGTTTAAATCGTAAGTGACAGACTACATGAAGGATTTTTAGGCTAATTTTGGTTTTAGTATACATGTAAAAGTATACGGTTGACGTAGTAGCAACTATTAAAAACAAAATAGTTGCGTCACTTATACAGGTTTTGTCATGGACAGTTTATAAATATTTATCATTTTTGGTTTGTTTTTATAAAAAGTTATTTCTTTCAATCTGATAAAAATAAATGTACGTCCCTTAATATCAATATATCTTTCCTCGTGTGGTCAGGACCTTGGTAATATGTATGAGAAAACGCAACACATATTAGCCGTTCAATTAGAAAACCAACAATATGGACTCTGCGAAAGGTATCCAACCAGATCAGCCTGCTCAGTCCATGAAGGCTTATCCGGGCCGGCACATTCCGTCTAAAGGGAATAGAGTTATAGAGTAATGATTCCTGAAATAGAAAATCCACCGTGTATGTGTGGCTAAAAGTATGCAACTGATATCAACACTGTCAATTGTTTAATAGATTATTAGATGTTTGACGCAGTTTTCAGCATTTTTTTTTTCAGTTATACCACGGCGTCTCCTAGGTTAGTTGATAGTACTACTGGTCCATTTATCCTGACACCAGTCGCCAACTCATACTGTTACCTCCGCAAGCCTTAGAGCCAAGGAGGGCAGCCATTACTTCCATTTTTAAAGTATTTGGTATGACCCGACCGGGGATCTCAGCGTCGAAATATATATGTATGTAGAAGTGTGCTACATAATGCTACGTGTAGAGTCAAACCTGTGGTTCTTTTCAGTAATACCACGGCGTCTCGTAGGTGAGTTGATAGTACTACTGGTCCATTTATCCTAACACCAGTCACCAACTCATACTGCTAACCCCGCAAGACTAAGCGCCAAGGAGGGCAGCCATTTTTAAAGTATTTGGTATGACCCGACCGGAAATCTTAGCGTCGAAGTATATATACTTAAAGGTCAAATTACGCTAAATACATCCGCTGACTTGCTGATCTACTACAGTACTATAGTCCCTAAAAAAACACGTTGTTTGCGTAGAAATGAGTGTATACCATCACCAGAATGTATTGAATATATGACATTGAGTTTAAATGCATTGTGAATGTGTATAGGATGCACTGGAAATGATTGATTTGATCACTTTTAGTATTTTGACCTCGTTTGAAAGTGAAAGTAGAGAATGCTAAACACCGGTTTTGTCCGGGCCCGATTTGGTCCAATAGGATTATAATACCATTTTCGCCTGGTGAGATCTTTCTTGCATAATGCATGACCCCACATTTTCTTTGGATTTTTTTTAAAGCTAGGAGGTACATGTAACTCTTTTCAATGATATATGGTGTTCTACGTGAGAAACGATTAGAAAGTATTACAATTGAGGACTGAAACTGGTCGATTTGCATGGGAACAAAGAAGGATTTGTGTTGGTGTATTGTATCCTGTATGTAGAATGTTGCTAAATAATGCTACATGTAGAGTCAAACCTGTAGTACAGACCACCTTGGAAAGGCGAGTCTATAGCAATCACACTTTTAGTTTCACAATTACTCCTTTTCTGCAATTAAAGACCACCTGTGGAGAAAGGACACATTGTTGTGATCCATGGGTGGTCTCTATACACAGGTTCAACTGTATATGCATATCGAACAATAAATACCTTACCATTTTTCCGGCTTATCTTGATTTGCATCGTGCGCAAATAATGGTGTTAAAAGTCGCGAACATAGATTGGTACATGTAAGCACAGAGGGTTTAAAATCGCGTGTACATGTATGTGTGTGAGAGACTCGTGGGGGGCGTGTATGTGATAGACTGAAGAGCACTTAACATTGAATAATGTATAAACGACTGTAGTCATTCGTGGTTACATAGCCGCCAACTTATGGCATTCCAATAACTTGTAGATATACAAGCTTTTTAGTGAAAGTTTCCCGGAAAAAAAAGAAAAGTGTCAAAAACATTTCTTAAAACTTAGCAAGTGAAATTTTGATAATAGAAATTATGTGTAAAATTGTAGCTGGTTCACAAGCAGTATAATTATATGGCTCGTTTGTTTGCTATTTGAACCGAGCATGATACTTAAATATACTTCCGTTTATTTTCTCGTATGGGGATATATGCCACATTACCAAAACCCGATTTGAACCGTTTCTTTGTCTGATTAGAAGTTTCAACCGGCTATGTTTATTATGATAAATTGAGTGTTTTTTTTTTTTAGCGTTTTACCCCGCTTTCAACCGTTATATCACGGCGTTTTCCGGGTAAGTTACCAGTACTACTGTTTTATTCATCCTGACACAAGTCAGTTAGTAGTAATGCAAACCTCGCGTTTCTGAGCGTCTAGGAGGGCAGCAGTAACTACAACAACCTCATCCGATTGATATACAGATCTTCTATAACAATCAGTAGTGTTTCTTTTAGAATAGTAACTAGCTCGACCGTATCTTTAAATTTTATGTATATGAGCCGTTCCGCGAGAAAACCAACATTATGGCCTCTGCGTAATGTATCGATCCAGATCACCGTGCACAGTCCGCGCAGACTGATCCGGACCGACACATTCCGTCTCAGTGGGATAGAGGTATAGAGGGTTGATTCCTGAAACTGAAAATCCACAGGAGGCGAAAAGTGTCTGTCCGGGTAAGCCTGCGCGTCATGCTTAGGCTGATCCGGGTCGATACTTTACGCACAGTCCACAATGTTGGTTTTCTTGCGGGACGGCTTATATGTACATGTAGCAGATGGAGCATACATGCATGTTACGCTACGACTGTCGGTTATTTTACGATTAATAACTCTGACAGATGCTCGACATGCAAGTATAATATACAAATGATATGCGTTATCCTTAAATTCACGAAATTTAATGAATCGCGGAATTTGATTTGCTTTTTTCCACATTTATCTTTTCAAACACGTAAATAATTATATGATACAATTGAATGTATGATTACACGTAGGGAATTAACATCGCATCATCGATTCTATGATTAACTCGGAATTTTAATTTACAGATCAAACTTTAAAGCGGCCATACGAAATGGACTCTTAAGCCAAAATGCCAAACAAGAGAGAGTCCCTTTTAATTAAAAATAAAATGTGACCCGTCCTGCGAGAAAACCAACATTATGGCCTCTGCGTAATGTATTGACCCAGATCAGCATGCGCAGTCAACGCAGACTGATCCTGGCCGACACATTCCCTCTCAGGGTATTAGAGTAACAATTCATGCAACAGAAAAATCCACAGGAGGTGAAAAGTGTCTGGCCAGGTAAGCCTGTGCGGCATACTTAGGCCGATCCGGGTCGATACTTAACGCAGAGTCCACAATGTTAGTTTTCTCGCGGGACGGCTCATATGTTTTTTACCACAACAAAATTACTATTATAGATAAGTGACTGGAATTATAAGGGTTCCATGTGTCTTTCGTTGCAGCTAGAAGAGTATGAGTAGATACGGCCTTATCACGGAACAAATGAAACTCGAAATTGTGGTGATAGCGAATGCAAGTTCATGTTTTACCTCTAACTGCAATATGTCGAGTCCATGTAGCTCAGTCGGTAACGACGCGGGCTGTCAATCCAGGGGTTGTGAGTTCGAATTCCGAATTCCGACTCGGCCAACTTTCTTTCCGACGTTTGACAAAAGTAAGTGCGACATGCGTCAGTCGTCTTCCACAAATGGGCTAGGTCTATGTGGAAAAGCAGCCAGTTGCTTGGAAAGATTGTTGTGTGGAGTACTGGTGTGCGAAAACCAGGAAACACATGAGTAGGTGAACTGGCCGCTGATATGACTGAGAAATCGTTAAAAACGGCGTTAAACCCTAATCAATCAATCTAACTGCAATAAGTTATACTAAACTCTTTTTTATAACGGTAACACGTGACCCCGCTGAATTCATGCGATTTTCTTCGTTACCTTTGTGTTATTCGGTATGTTATTACGTTATCTCATTACAACCAGACCAAAATATTAAATATAAGACAGCAAGCGATATACTAACTAAATTTGAACTATTCAAATGACCAAGCTGATTTTGATCTGCATCGTTTACACTTGTTTCCTATAAAGAATATATAATATACATTTTCGTATATTAAAAAGAGACTAAAATTACATGCGAGAGGATATTTCGAAATGATCACAAGACTTATTTGGTGATCCGGCAAAGTTGTATTCAAACCATCGGGAATTTTTAGTTGGAAAATTTGCTCTCGTGAAATATATTTCCGAATAAAATGTAATCAGGTGTGAAAGCGATCTATCGGATAGACACGCATAACCAATAACACTTTTGCACTAACAATGAAGCACTGAATCGGTTAAGCTTGCCTTGCATTGCACCGCAATATACAATGCATCAAAACCATCGTTCGTTCTAGTAATTGCATGTTACTCGAAAACGCCAACATACGAATTGTTCTATGCATGCAAGATATGATGGAACACAATGGTTTCACTTACAGACGCACTGTATTCTACAAAGAAATTTGTGTACGCTTCCGCGTTATGTTTCAATAACAAGTACCCAGTGACATGGGGATAATTAAGTTATCTCGTTCTTGACTTTGATCGCATGCTATAAATATAGGCTTCCTGGCGGTTAACGCAGCACTAATTAGATAAACATTTTACCATTGTTTTCAACACGTAATCACGACCCTTTTCCAAATTGCGTTAACTTTTGTTAATTTGTTAAGCTTTTTTTTTTGTTTCCCTAAAATATCGTTACCATTGTTCTAAACAATATTTATACTAAGTGTGACACTTTTTGAAAATGCATCATGATTTTTTTCAAAATGCATTGTATGTTGGTGTAGATAACATTTGCTCGTGTTATAAATATGTACGTATGGGTGTAGACCACCCTCCCTGAAAACGGGAGATAAGTGTAGGGTCATACAAGTGTTTTCCGGCACGTGTTTGTATACCAGTTATAGGTGTGGTCTATGTGTATTAATTATGTGTAAAATATGTTTGTACATAATTATATCATATGTTGCTTCATGAATATTTATTTCGCCTCCAACGAAATTCTAGTAATTTCATTGGTTAAAGCGTGTCACGCGCAGACCCCCTATATTTCTATAGGGGGTGAGTACAATCCACAGAGGGTGAGTACAGTAAAAAGGTCAGTTCAAAGGTTGGTTTTCGTAAAGTGGCTCTCAAATGTTACCAGTTACCCAGAAAGAAAATAAATGAATTGAAATAAATGTGTTCATGTTGAACCGGTGTATTGTTTTAAATAATATATCTTTTCCAATTCCTTAATCAATATTGATAGATCTTTTACTCATGACGTCATATTATGCTACCAACACATATCAACAAGTTACAGTATAGTTCGCCCCCTATTAATCCTACAGATCACCTATATTTCCGTAGTGGGTCAGTAACAAACCCAATAACTTATATTAGAGGGTCACCACGTGACTGCTCTTGTCCAATGAAATCGCTAGTTTCTAGTGGGAGGTGAAATAAAATCATATCATATGTTGTCTCATGAATATATGTTTGCCCCATTTATACAATATGATGACCAAAGGTAAAACTGTTTTCCGATACTGGTCAATAAAGTATTGGTTTAAAAAAAACCATTCATTTTATAAATGAGCCGTCCCGCGAGAAAAACCAACATTGTGGACTCTGCGTAAAGTATCGACCCGGATCAGCCTTAACATGCCGCGCAGGCTAACCCGGACGGACACTTTTCGCCTCCTGTGGATATTCTGTTTCAGGAATCATGACTCTATACCTCTATCTCCATGAGACGGAATGTGTCGGCCCAGATCAGTCTGCGCGGACTGCGCAGGCTGATCCGGGTTGATACATTCCACAGAGGCCATAATGTTAGTTTTCTCGCGGTACGATTCAATTATCGATACTATGTTATGAGCTGTGCCTTGCCAGAGGGACCTCTAACAGGATCGAACCTGACTAACCCGTTTTCAAATCCTCCTAGCCACCACGTGGCCATGGTGAATTCCTGGAATGCACTCGAATCCTGACTACGATTATCAACTTTCCACAATTCACAAGAATCACTGAGATCGTCATTATAAATAGTAGAGTTGTAGACACAATGTAAGTGTCTGATAAAATAGGAAAGATGTGACCAGGTAATGTCTCGGTATTAAAAAGCGTTAACTCTTTACACACAGTCGATGGCATGTATCGAATATGGATTTACATAACAGAATAGTAACTTAACTAATAGATTATAAATGTACATGTACATGTAGATATACATGATTCGATATACAGGTTACAATACACCAACACAAATCATTCTTTGTTTCCATGTAAATCGACCAGTTTCAGACTTTCTAAGTGTTTCTCATGTAGAACCCCGTATATCATTGACAGGAGCTACCTCCTAGCTTTAAAACGATCCAAAGAAAATGTAGGGTCATATATTATGCAAGACGGAACTCACCAGGCGAAAATGGTAACCGATATTTTGGACCAAATCGGGCCCGGACAAAACCGGTGTTTAGCATTCTCTACTTTCACTTCCAAACAAAGTCAAAATACTAAAAGTGATCAAATCAATCATTTCCAGTGCATCCTATACACATTCACAATGCATTCAAACTCAATGTCATATATTCAATACATTCTAATGATGGTATACACTCATTTCTACGCAAACAAAGGTTTTTGTAGGGACTATAGTACGGTAGATCAGCAAGTCAGCGGATATATTTAGCGTAATTTGACCTACAAAACTACATTAACATGTCTATCACGCAACACACTGCCACACGCGCATTCTAACACAAATGCACGCACGAACGTATGTGCACGCACGCACACACAAACACGTACGTTTACAATGTTAATTTACTATCACCATATATATGTACATATTATCTTCAACTTGATCGGAGTGGATTTTATCAGCGTCTCGAAAATGTTTAACGCTACCATGCGTTACAGAGCCTTAAAATCAAAAACATGTTTCGAGAAAAAATGCAACTGAAGATTCATTTATTTTACGTCTGAAATGACTTTGTTTCAATGAGATGAAATGTTTTTTATGTTTAACGCTAAAGGTTAGTGTCTGGTGAACTCAGGGGCCGGTTTACTTCGGGTAATTTATGATATAGCTCAAGTCGAATTATTTTTTCTATTATTGACTGGTACAACAGCTTTATTATAGCATCTTTCAAAGGGATAATTGCGGTTCCTGATGGATTTCTTTACCACTCATTTACTTCGCTTTCGGCGTATCTATTAAGTAGTGAAAACACATCATTGAAGAGTTTCGGTTTCCGAAACGATTTTATCCGCAACGTCCGAAAAGAAGTCTTGTTGAATGTCCGTATTGTCATTATTATTAATGTGTGAAATTGTGTGGGACATACTTCTTTTATTTTATGAAGCTACATCCTCGAAATGTAGGCGGACTTTGAAGGCAGTTGTAGGAAAGAAATCCCGAAAAGGTGCTTTTTTAAATTGTGTTAAGTATCTTAAACATAGTGAACGTTTATTTAAAGCGTTACTTGCAATGTATGGCACTGTCAAATACCTAGATTTTATAATTGAAACACCAGAACATAAAGTATTACATATTCTGTCTAACTTAAAAAAATCTGTATGTAAAGAAACCACGGGCAAGTATGTAAATAAGCTGTGTTCATGTCTTCATGCAATGGGGACTTAAATCCAATATTTATGTCTACAACTGGTTAATATAGAAATAAGATACAAGTCACTATTATGTATGTATTACATGTATTTTTCTCTCACAAAACAACTCTGTGGCGAACAATTTTTAAATTTGATGTAGTAACGGAAGCCTTTATTCAATATTGCGGGATTGCTCACTTTTCAAGCTTTGCTATGCAATTTACATGTATGCCTGAATTCTTCATTCTGAATTTTGTCATCAGATGGCTAATATTGAGTAGATGTCCTATTCATTTCACCACGTTGCCTTCCTATGTTGCATTAAATTCAAGGTTTGTTTATTTGCATGCGTTGTTTTAACACTTTGTGTGTAAGATTAGCATGAGTTATATGTATTTTGTACTGATAAACCATTATCGTGTATACTTTCTCTGATGTACAAGGCTATAAAACGTAATAATGGACTATTTGAAAGTTATGTTGAAAAGATGGAAATTTTTCTTATTTCTCATCTTCCTACAATAATTTCATCCATTTTCACGCAAATGTAACAAGATCAGTTTTTCCCTAGAGGCGACAACTTTGGAATTCGATCGGTTTTTATTTTTTCAAACACAAGTTGTGAGATTAATCGGCGTCGATTTACCGTTCTCCACTACACTGCACTTTTCGAATTCAATCATGGGGGTCTAAAAGAATTGTCTTCCGAGATTTGGTCTTGATAGTCTAAACGTACTTATTATATAAGTAATAACGACATTTTTTTTGTGTGCAAAATATGGTCATTCAAATTGAAAATTGGAAAAGTATCCTAATGTGGAATACAGTGGTGCAGCGGTAAAGCATCAGCCTCTCGAACCAGATATCCAGGGTTCGAATCCTGTGATGAGCGTGATGAGCCTCGGTGGTATAGAGGTAGAGCGTCCTTCTCGGATGAGGGAGATCACGAGTTCGATACCCGGCCGGGTCGTATAAAATACCTTACACATTGTAGTAATGGCTGCCTTCCTTGACGTTCGGGGTAACGGTGTTAGAATTACGACAGACAGGCTGTTGTCAGAACAAAATGGACCAGAAGTACCGGGAAACACCGTGATATAACTGAACAAGATCTTGAAAGCAGTGTAAACCCCCAAACAAAAGATTGTGAAGTTATTTGTTCATCCTGTGTTATCTGGTTATATTTTACCTCTATACTGTATAATTTGTAGTTTATGTTGGATTTTGTGGTTAGCCTTACGACTGACTAGTCTGTGTCAGGATAAAATGGGTCTGCAGTACCGGTACATTTGTATCTTTCCAAGAAACGCCGTGATATAACCGAAATCGTCACAAGCATGTAACCGGGTAGACTCACACAGTCAAGACCTTTTGCTGATGTTCGACTATCTAAAATGCAGCAGTCAGAACCCAACTAGAATGTATATGGAGTTAACTCTTTCACTGCAGAATTTTACAAAGTCGACTCATCCATGTCGAACATTGGACGATTCCATTTTTCGCCAAACAGGATATTAGGTAAAAGTTAACGTCTAAGTGACAAGCAATGCAGATTTCAGGAGTGACAGCTCATCATGAGCTGTCTCTCCTGAATATGCATTGCTTGCAAATCGGTATTGCGTTATTTTGTCCTTATTAGTTGGCTTAAAGCCTGTTTTGATACAAGAACCATGCTGAAAGTATTTATTTAAAGAAATGTATGGCATGATGGTGCATGTAACGTGCTGTGGGTACTCTGTGGTAATATTCCATATTTCACTCCCGTTCAATCCTGTAATCTCGCGTTTATATCAACTGGTATTTGTGAATGTTATATGGAAGTCATCAGCGTAAACTTATCGTTTGCATCGATTGAGAAACAAACTTTCAACTTATATTTATAATGCTCGATGTCTGCTTTCTGGATTCTTAACCAGTGCTCTTGATGCTTGTATGGAAAATACCAAAAGGCAGAACATTAGTCGATTACTTCATTAGATATACATGTATCTTTAATTATGTTGCTGCCAGAAGTAATTAAGGGCGTTGGCAAACAATGCTAGTTCATGCGAGATTAACGAGCTGCCTCTCCTTAAATCTGCATTGTTTGCCACTTAGACATTAAATTTTACTAAATAACCTGTTGGAAGAAAAATGAAGTGGTCCAATTTTCAACATGGAAGAGTTGGCCTTGTGATATTCGGCAGGGAAAGTGTTGAAGTTGGCAGCTACACATAAATGTTACGTTAGAGGCAACGAATACTGCGTTGAATTATGAAAGTGTTGGTTTTTTTTAAATACAGAGGTGAAACAAGTGTTGTGAAAGATATTCATTCTCGGTATGAACAATTTCATCTTCTCTCTAAGTGTTTCCAGAATTGGACTTCGACAGAGCCGTCAAAAGTTATCTGTATCAAGGAAGTATTTTAGACATACAAGTTAACCCTTTTCCGCATACACAAACTCTACAGCAGACAACTTTGAAGACTTAAAGTCAACAATAATAGACTCAAAAAATAACAGAACTTAATTTGAATTAAAATGAAAACGTTGTGGGAAAAAGGAAAAGCTCTCAGTATTAGCAATGTTCGCTTTAGCCGCGACATTTTCCGACGTTATTTGCTACAGAGGCGTCAACATACGTCTGTAAACGCGAAAGGGTAAAGGAGATATCTCTTGTTCATGAGGAAGCAATTGAAAAGACGTAATGTTCCCTGGAATTCCAAACCTCAAAATGTTAATATTAATATCAGTCAAGTTTCTGACACAACGTTATGTATAAAGGTTAACAGGGGGCAGAGTAATGAAGAATTTTAACTGTTTCAGACTGTTTAATTGTAACCATATTGCTTTCCGTTGTTAACTACGTTAACAGGCTCATTAAACCTCGGATAACAATTGGGCGAAATGGAACATGAGGAGAAAGCATTAACGAACTGGTTAGCCAATAGACAGTTGTCTCTCCCACCACATTGTCGAATATAACTCAATCGGGCCGCGTCTAGAAAATCTTATTGTTGTTGAATATTCGAACAGTTAAGACTCGGGCGAGCCTGTGCATACGTACATTTCTTATCTGACCCTTCATTGTCTGCTCCTGGGTCAATACTAAATACACTCAAACCTGTTACTAAAGACCACCTTCGTTCAGCAATTCCCTGTCTATAGCAACCACACTTTTAATTTCCCAAATAGTAATTGTCTCTATACATGACCCTGTAATTAAAGACAACCTGTAAATAAAGACCATATGGTTCTCTTCATGTGGGTGGTCTTTAAACACGGGTTAGACTTTACTTTAAAAATGGTAGGATTAGCCTCCCTTATTTGACGTTCTATGTCGCGGGGTTATCATTCAGACTATCAGCTTCTTGAAAAGTGCCTTGTGGTGGAAGTGAAATATAAAACAATCATTTTGTTAGTGAATTTGATATGGTCATACGACTAATAGTTCAGTGAACTCTATATATGTCTATAGGACTGGCGTTTTTCACGTATTCAGCAAACCTATACTTGGTAAACAATAACAACATAGAGATAATCTTGAGTAATTTTACCCTACTATTTATTACAGTATAGGTTCAAGCATACAACAATCGGATATAGTGTAGCAAGCAAAAAGTAATATAGTCAATCTGTTTCATGAATCAACCGTTAGACCTTTCAAATTATGAAAGTTATTTGATTCATTATTTCTGCATTTATTTCAAACATCAAGTAATAATGGTCCACTGTAGAGTTTACGAAAGTCATTTGTAAATTTTCTAATTTACTTTAATATTTGCAACAGCGATAAATAAGGGGAGGGTACCAATCTAGTCTCCATTGTTCGTTCATGCGAGACATACTGAATTAAGTATTTCACCGAGTACCAGATTAACCAAGGGTATGGTCAATTTAGTTTCGCGGTTTAGTTAACTAAAAACATTTAGTTTTTTGTTCGTGTTTAACGGCATTTCAGGTAAAATTTGCACGCATGTAGATACAGTTTACTTTAAAGAGAATCTTTGAGTTTCAACAGGGTTCCAATATGTCGTTGTTGTATTGCATGAACTCGTCTTTAAATTGAAATGTTGTGCTTCTATGAGCATTTAATAACATACCAAGTTTCATTAACATGTGTAAGCCAGAATTGTTGCCATAATAGCAGGTCTTTAATTGAAAGGCTGTGCTTACATGAACATTTATCCACATACCAAGTTTCATTAATCTTGATTTAACTAATAAGCCAGAATTGTTGCCATATTAGCCGCAACTGTTTTCTGGCAGAAAAAAACAATTAAAACGTGTCTTATAGCAAATGTGTATCACTATCTAAAAGCAAATGTATAATGGTAAATACGGAAAGACTGATGGAAGACATGAATATTTACTGTGTTCATATATTTTATTTTAGATAGTTGATTCGGCATGCATGTAGCGAAATACCTTATTCTGCGAATAAAAACAAAATACAGACATATTAGATCAAACAGACAGAATTAATGGTATCGGTATATTCGACGTTATCAAAACGCTTCGTAATAATGCGTTCCGTGTAGATCAATACTGGCTTAAATACAATTTGAAAATTATTTGAAATCATACGCTTCGAATATGAAAAGCACTGTGGATTCTCATTACAGAAATTCCATTAAAGGAGCTCAGGTGCAATAAAAACCGTTAGTCAATGTTAAGACTATGTGAGACAAATACACAACGAATTTACGTCGTCTCAAGTAACATCCGTGAAAGTGAACGTCTCAAAGAAACTTTATCACGAATAAATCTTAATCGAGACGGGAGAAAAGTCATCAATTCAAAGGACACAGTTAACGTAAAGCTTCGTTTACAACTAATAAATGGACTGCCATTAAAGCAGACAAAATAAATATAACAGACGGAGACTGTGTCAGGTTTTCGTCTGCGTGGAAAATTACGTTGATCAACGTCAGTACCAAGCGGCTTGCTCTTCCATTCAGTAAATGGGGGGGATTTGCTTCTTTCTCTGAAAATTTAACCCCACAATAGAACTTAGTATGTGATATAACTTGTAGCATACAACTTTGATACCATCTTGGCAGTTATATGAACAATATCTTTAAATAAAGGTATACTGATATTATAAAGGTGATAACATTGTGGGAAAAATGGCAAAATGCTTATTAAGATAAATTTCTGCTCTTGCCAAAATATTTTAAAAATTCGTCCGATGTAGAGGCGTCAGGAAGCTTCTGTCTGAAGGAAAGGGAAACATAAGTTAGATTGGCATTTATTTTTTTATCATTTCTTACATGTATTAATGAACACATGTACAAGTCTCAACTACATTTTACATGATAATAGAAGTGCTCTATCATAATTAAGAATATTACAACATCCACAAGAAAACTTTGTGGACTATGCGTAAACTATCAACCCGGATTAGCCTAAGCATGCTGCGCAGGCTAACCCGGATAGACAATTTTCACCTCCAGTAGATTTTCTGTTTCAGGAATCATGACTCTATACCTCTATCCCCCCCCCCCCCCCCCCGGGACGGAATGTGTTGGCCCGGATTAGCCTTCGTGGACTGCGCAAGCTGATCTGGGTCGATACATTAGGCAGAGTCCATAATGTTGGTTTCCTCGTAGAACGGCTGATATCTATAAGCATAAAATGGTTAGATTAAACCGTTTCATATCAAAGGTCAATTTCTCAATGCGACAAGAAGGTAAATTTGACAGTTGACCCATCACGGTTAAAATGATATCTTACTTCTAAACTTTTGTCATTAATTCACAACTGGACGTTGTTTGATAACTTATGAGGTATGCTTAACATTACCTATTGCTGTCTAACTGGCCATTCCAATTCACTGTATAACCAAATCAAAAATTAAGTAATCATCTCGAGGAACTGCTGGAATGCATAAAATGGTTAGGTTTAAACCGTTTCATATCAAAGGCATCGTCGGTACCCAGGCTATTCATAAAATATGTGATGCCTTGGGCAAATTGGCTGTAAATATCTCGTACTCATGAATAATTCATGAGGTGAAATGCAGCCGCTTGATTGGCCGCATGACACAAACCTCATGCTATTCGAAAATCACACTGTAGTTACGGAGGAAATCGTGGTGCATGCTTTACGAAGTTTCGCTAGCCAATTTGCCCAGGGTATCATATATTTATGAATAGCCTGGGTACCGAGGATGATTCAAAGGTCAATTTCTCAATGTGATAAGGAAGTAAATTCGACATTTGTCCCATCACGGTAAAAATGATATCTTACTTCTTAACTGTTGTCATTAATTCGCAATTGGACGTTGTTTGATAACTTATGAGGTATGCTTTAACATTACCTATTGCTGTCCGACTGGCCATTCCAATTCACTGCATAACCAAATCAAAATTTAGTAATCACCTAAGGGAATCTATGATGCCAATGACGATGTCTGTGGTGGTATTCGTTTATTGGAAAAATTATTGATAGACACCAAAGCATTCAATCATCCCAGGGTCCAATGACACCAACCTTACTTACCTCTTACATTTAGTAATACTTTTAACCCTTTCCCTCATACGACAATTCAGCAGCAGACAACTTTCAACATATTTTGTTTAAAAAATAAAAAATCTCTATAATTGAATGGATAACCTATGACTAAAAGAGGAAAACATTGTGGCAAAAGGAGAAATTGCTCGTTTTGAGCAATTTCTTCTTTTGTTACTATGTTTTTCAAAAAGCCGTCTGCTGCAGAGGCGTCAGAAAACGTATATATGAAGGATTTGGTTAAATACTAAAAGCATATTTCATCATTTTTGTTTCCCTAATATTTTGTAAAACATGAATGGTTGAAATGTATTGAAGTAAATGACTGAGTTGATATAAATAGTAACCTTGCTGACTAACAAGTCTTGCTAAGAAATGAAATATTTTGGCATTTTTTTTAGAGAAACAAAAATATGCTTCAAATATTTAAGTATTACCTAGTGCTATGTTAAGTTGGATCCAGTTTCTAATTTAGAACTATATTAACTTCTATTACATTGCAAGCTTCTTATAAACTGTTATCGTTTGTATACACGCATTTATGTGACAATTGTGAACAGCTTGGTCCTATTCAGTATATAATCTGAATCTGGACTAGTATAAGTGTCGCTATTTATTCTCGATTCGTTAGCAACATAAGCAAAATCATGTTGATGAAATAAGGAAGTGGGTGCCAGTTGCAGGATGAGGGCTAATCCGTATTGATGGCCATTCCGATAAGTGGACATTGATGGATCGTGTATGATAAAATATGTTTATGTTTGTAATCAGAAGCGAGAGAATTGCTGAGGTTGTCAGTCAGCATTTACAGGACGAAATACAGCGCTCTGCTTAAAAAGACATGTTAGTCATCTACCGGTTTCACAATATGGTTTATCCTGTATCCGTCCGTCCGTCTATCCGTCTGTCGTTTGTCAAAAAAGAAAACTCTACATTTTGCGATAACTCAAAATATATTAATAGATAGGTTGATAGAGTATTTATGTACGTGCATAGAGGGCCATAAGAAGATGCTATTGCTCCAAGTATTGCACATGCAACTACATTTAAAGTGAAATCTACGTGAGCTGTTTTAAGAAGGGCAAGTGAAAATGACGTTTTCCCTATAATATCTTAATTATAATTGATTTATGTGGGGTTTTACCAAACGGTCAGCTATCCATTTGTATCCTGGCTTTCACATACCAGTCTTCCCAAGCAACTGGTTGCTTTTTCATTGATGAAAGACAAATGACACATGCCACAATATAATTGAACCAAACCCTGTGTTGTTCTACTCAAGATTAGTTCCTCAGTGAAAATCAACAGCATAGGGTTTGTCAGTAAAACAAGGATTTCATCATTTGAATGTTAATATCAATAGCATAGGGTTTGTCAGTAAAACAAAGATTTCATCATTTGCATGTGAATATCAACAGCATAGGATTTGGCAGTAAAACAAGGATTTCATTATTTGAATGTTAATATCAATAGCATAGGGTTTGTCAGTAAAACAAAGATTTCATAATTTGAATGTGAATATCAACAGCATAGGGTTTGTCAATAAAACAAAGATTTCATCATTTGAATGTGAATATAAACAGCGTAGGGTTTTTCAGTAAAATTTCATCAATTGAATGTGAATATCAAAAACATAGGGATTTTCAGTAAAACAACGATTTCATCATTTGAATGTAAATATCAAAAGCATAGGGTTTTTCAGTAAAACAAAGATTTCATCATTTGAATGTGAATATCAAAAGCATAGGTTTTTTCAGTAAAACAACGATTTCATCATTTGAATGTGAATATCAACAGCATATGGTTTGTCAGTAAAACAACAATTTCATCACTTGAATGTTAATATAAACAGCATATGGTTTGTCAGTAAAACAACGATTTCATCACTTGAATGTTAATATCAACATTATAGGGAGTGTCAGTAAAACAAAGATTTCATCATTTGAATGTGAATATCAACAGCATAGGGGTTGTTAGTAAAACAACGATTTCATCACTTGAATGTGAATATCAACATCATAGGGATTTTCAGCAAATCTACGATTTCATCACTTGAATGTTTATATCAACAGCATATGGTTTTTTCAGTAAAACAAAGTTTTCATCACTTGAATGTTAATATCAACAGCATATGGTTTTTCAGTAAAACAAAGTTTTCATCACTTGAATGTTAATATCAACAGCATAGGGATTTTCAGTAAAACAACGATTGCATCACTTGAATGTTAATATCAACAGCATAGGGATTTTCAGTAAAACTACGATTTCATCATTTTGAATGTTAATATCAACAGCATAGGGTTATTCAGTAAATCTACGATTTCATCACTTGAATGTTAATATCAACAGCATATGGTTTGTCAGTAAAACAACGATTTCATCACTTGAATGTTAATATAAACAGCATATGGTTTGTCAGTAAAACAACGATTTCATCACTTGAATGTTAATATCAACAGCATATGGTTTTTCAGTAAAACAAAGTTTTCATCACTTGAATGTTAATATCAACAGCATAGGGATTTTCAGTGAAACAAAGTTTTCATCACTTGAATGTTAATATTAACGGCATAGGGATTTTCAGTAAAACAACGGTTTCATCACTTGAATGTTAATATCAATAGCGTAGGGTTTTTCATTAAAACAACGATTTCATCAATTGAATGTGAATATCAAAAACATAGGGATTTTCAGTAAAACAACAATTTCATCATTTGAATGTAAATATCAAAAGCATAGGGTTTTTCAGTAAAACAAAGATTTCATCATTTGAATGTGAATATCAAAAGCATAGGGTTTTTCAGTAAAACAACGATTTCATCATTTGAATGTGAATACCAACAGCATATTGTTTGTCAGTAAAACAGCGATTTCATCATTTGAATGTTAAATCAACAGCCTATGGTTTGTCAGTAAAACAACGATTTCATCACTTGAATGTTAATATAAACAGCATATGGTTTGTCAGTAAAACAACGATTTCATCACTTGAATTTAAAAATCAACAGCATAGGGATTTTCGATAAAACAACGATTTCATCACTTGAATGTTAATATCAAGAGCATAGGGATTTTCAGTAAAACTACGATTTCATCACTTGAATGTTAATATCAACAGCATAGGTTTTTTCAGTAAAACAAAGATTTCATCACTTGAATGTTAATATCAACAGCATAGGGATTTTCAGCAAATCTACGATTCCATCACTTGAATGTTGTAATATCAACAGCAAAGGGATTTTCATTAAAACTACGATTACATCACTTGAATGTTAATATCAACAGCGTAGGGTTTTTCAGTAAAACTACGATTTCATCACTTGAATTTAAATATCAACAGAATAGGGTTTATTCAGTAAAACAACGATTTCATCACTTGAATGTTAATATCAACAGCATAGGTATGGTCAGTAAAACAACGATTTCATAACTTGAATTTCGCACCTTATCTGGATCTCTTTTTTTAATAAGTGTAACCCTTTCCCATATACAACCGATCTGCTGGAAACATTTTTTGAAAGAATAAAGACAAATATATGGAAACTCTTTATAAATGAAAACAATTTTCCCTCTTTGTCACAAAGACGGATTAGTCATCTTCCGGTTTCGCAAGATAATCTATCCTGTATAATTCCTTCCGTCTATCATATTGTCCAGCCGTCTGTTGTATGTCGAAAATGCGATAACTCAAAACATATTAATAGATAGGTTGTTAGAGCATTTACGTATGTAATAATGATAATAATAATAATAATAATAATAATAATAATAATAAAGGCTTTATATAAAGAGATGTGCATTCAGTGCCATATGAAGATACGTTCACGCCACAAATTTCTCGTTTGCTTGAAGGTCAAGGCAAAACGTAAACTATTTGGAATATATCCATTAACCAAGTCTGTAGCTGTCTGCAATTGATATGTGAAAGTGGCTTAACTTCGTTAAATACGTCTGTTAAAGCAATGCAGTGAAAGCTTTTTGAATTGGAACAAACTGAAATTAGGCATGTCCTATATTTAGCAATTTCTCATAATAAAGCATTTCTACTTTTACCCAATATGTTTTCACCTCTCACTGTCCAATGTTTATATTTTTAACAACAGGCCTTACTTTTCCCTTGATGTTTTCGTAACTGGCTGTTATATAATTTAATTAATATGTAAAAGGGTAACTATATGGTGTATGCACTACACGACTGAGTGTACTTTAATGAGTAGACAGACAGCTAATAAGACACACATTCCAAGATGTTTTTTACTCATTTCCGCTCCGGGGAAAAAGGTTTCCTGTTTCATATCGAGATAAGTTAACCCTTATGTAACTATGGAAGTCCTGGAGGGACTTCTTACTTCAATACTTCTGACTTCCATACTTCTAACTTCAGTACTTCTAACTTCCAAACTTCTAACTTCATTACTTTTAACTTCATCACGTCTAACTTTTAACTTCATTACTTCTAACTACATTCACTTCTAACTTTTAACTTCCAAACTTCTAACTTCATTACTTCTAACATCATCACTTCTAATTCCTAACTTCATTACTTCTAACTACATTCACTTCTAACTTCATTACTTCTAACTTCCAACTTCCTTACTTCTAACTTCCTTACTTCTAACTTCCTTACTTCTAACTTCATTACATTTAACTTCCAAAGTCCAAATCTATCTTACTTCAAAACTTCTGACCTCTGACTTCCATACTTCTAACTTCAACATTTCTAACTTCATCACTTTTTACTTCCAACTTCCTTACTTATAACATCCATACTTCTAACTTCCTTACTTCTAACTTCATTACATTTAACTTCCAAGTTCCAAATCGTATTGTTTTCATTCGTAATGAAGTTAGAAGGTAGAAGGGATGAAGTTAGAAGTAATGAAGTTAGAAGTAAGGAAGTTGGAAGTTAAAAGTAATGAAGTTAGAAGTAAGGAAGTTAGAAGTATGGATGTTATAAGTAATGAAGTTAGAAGTATGGAAGTCAGAAGTATTGAAGTAAGAAGTCCCTCCAGGGCTTCCATATTATGCTGCAATAGGTAGCATCTCCGCTGACGATTTGTAAAATCGTATTGTGCCAGTCTCGTTTAAAATCTAAAAATAGCATTCGACTCTATATTGATTATATAATAGTCAAATGCTATTTTTAGATTTTAAACGAGACTGGCACCTGTGGTTAAAATGTGTACAAAACGTGATACACAAATGTTGCTTAAGCCGTGCAAAACATGTATACTCAAATTGTGTTTAAAGCCGTGCAAGCCTTGAAACACATTTAATTTAAAGTCGTGTAAAACAAATTACATAAATAACTACTCTTTTTTTCAGATTCGTGTAGTAGGTTATAAAACAAAATGTAACATCGAAACTAAATAAAATAATGTCGTGCATAGACGCGTTGATATAGTTACTTATGTTTTAAAATATTTTATCTCATGGGATTAATTTTGGTGGAAAGCAATGTTATAATAGGTGTAAAATTATTCCCCCTCAATGGCAGTTGACAATGTCACTGAAATATAACATAGCCGTTAATGTTACCTTCATTTTGGTTCGAGACAGTATGCCAATACAATATAGGTTTTCGTAATTAAAATGAGCAAAATGCACAACTTTTAAACAGTGATGATATAAATTGGAATATTTTTCAAAATATATAGAACTTCATTGAGTTTGAAGGAATCGAACAACATCTCTTTCGGCATTTCGGGCGTCACTTGTCTGTATGATTACTGTAATAATATGGTGTATTCGAATACGTGAGAAAACCCTGAATAGTGCTTAAACTTTGCCCTGAATAGAGCTTAATTTTTGCCCAGGTGTCTATTTATACAACAAATATATAATTACGCGTTTTTAGAAAATTGCACACCAATTATAAATACGAGTTGAACACAACGCACTAATTGTATGTTTCCGTATTTATGTAATGTGTACTATGGAACACAAGTACAACGTAGCTACGTCACTGGGGAAGGTATAAAGTTGACTTTAGTTATTTATTTTGATTTAACGCTGTGTTCAACAATGTTAATGTCATATCACATAGTTCTCCTATCCATGTGTTTCCTGGCATGTTCTCAAAAGGCTTTCCACGCAACAGTATTTCCAAGCAAATGGCTGCTTTCCAAATAGAATATTAGCTCATTGGTGTAAGACGATATTATCGCTTATCGCTTTGACTTTTGTCAAACGTCGAAAAGAATGTTTGTCGAGCTAGGTTTCGAACTCACAACTACTTGGTCGACAGCACTCGCCGAAACCGACTGAGCAAAAAGATTGCATTTGACGATAGACGCACAGAACTGTTGAAAAATATAGTTAGTTGAAGTCGTGGCTGAAACAAAACTGAAACATTGTTGAATCAATGTTCAATGAAACAACACGATAGTAAGTTGAAATTATAAGTAATACAAAAATCAAGCGTTGAACACATAATTGAGCCGTCTCGCGAGAAAACCAACATTGTGGTCTCTGCGTAAAGCATCGACTCGGATCAGCCTTAGCATGCCGCGCAGGCTAATCCGGACATACACTTTTCGCCTCCTGTGGATTTTCCTGTTACAAGAATCATTATTCTATACCTCTATCTCCCTGAGACGGAATGTCTCGGCCCGGATTAGTCTGTGCGGAGGGTCGATACATTACGCAGAGGCCATAATGTAGGTTTTCTCGCGGGACGGTTCAATTATCTTGCAAAGTCACTCTTCAAGATCCGCTTACTATATTCGGGTACCGAGTTCAGGGCGTATAGAAAGATCAAGAGTATAGAATATACAATACGCATCCCTCTTGCTAACGCGCACCTTTGAAGAGACAATGTGTTCTAAAAAGAGGATGCGTGGTGTCGTGTTGGAATCACAATTATCGTCCAGTTGGAGTTTCATTTGCAATATAATACAGCAAAACAATGACCATCAAGGGAAGCTGTGTCGCGTCTTCCTGAAGACATTGTTATTAAAACCTTCCCCTCTGTACTTAAAACTGTAATTGATATTAAAACGAAAATACTGCGTATGTTATAAGAACGTGAAATATATGACTGAAATAGTATCATGTAATTCCTTGAAATGTTTAACTCTTTCAGCGCCAAAGGCAATATTGAGCTTTTTGCAAACAATACAGATTCAGGTGAGTCAGCTCGTAACGAGCTGTCCCACCTGAAATCTGCATTGTTTGGCTGCGAGTTATAAACATATTCCAAAGTACTATAACATGAAAATAGAGTCGTCCGAATTTGAACATGGAAGAGTCTACTTTAAACAATTCGGCGCTGACAGGGTTAAGATATTCTTAATGACAATAATAACCCTAATATGAACACGTTTACGACTAAACCACGAACTTCTATCCAAGATTTCGTCATTAGGCTAATCCGGGTCGATACTTTACGCAGAGTTCACACTTTTGGTTTTCTCGCGGGACGGCTCATATATAAGTATTGTAAATTTCTGTTCACAGATATTGTTCTGCAACTAAAAGTTAGCTCACTCGTATATTACGTTACTCGAGTTGTATTACAGTGTATTTCCGAAGTAGAAAACAAAGAGCCGAGCTTAATGTTTTCAAGTTACGTTTTCAATCCTTTCCCTCATAAAGACGCTTTCTGACGCGTCTGCAGAAGAAGACTTTTGAAAACATTTAGACAAAATGAGAAATTGCTCATGGTGAGTAATTTCTCCTTTATGGGGTGTTCTCACCGCCGATCTGAGTACCTCGATCAAACTCGATCATGCGGTCGTGGAATGATCTCCCTCGGTCTGCAGGGGGGTCCCGACTGGTCTGCAGCGGTCTACCTTGGTCGGTAGCGGTCGGGGTTTCTACAAGGATTTTTTTGACATGTCAACAAAATCCGTGTAGCGCTCGAGAAGCCAAGCGGTCTGGTAGCGGTCTGAAATACATCTTGTAGCGCTCTGGTAAACTCGTGTATACTCGTGTACAAGGTTTAGTTCATCGGGAAGACATCTAGTTACATTTCTTGTTACCGATCTGGACTGGATCAACTAGACCTGTATACGACCTGTACTCGATCTTGTACAGCCCAAATCAGATGCATTTACTCGATCAACTTGATAATTTGCAGACCGCACCCGAACTCTATTTGAACATAAACGGCTTCTACCCGATCATACCCGACCGCCTCGATATTCTTTTCAAGGATGAAGGGAAATGTCACAGTGGGCACTTTAGCGGGGTTTTCATAACTGGCCGGGATTCCATCGAAGCAACATCGAAGCTAAATCAACATTCTTCTACAGGTCAACTGAATGCCGAACAAAATACTAAAGTGTTATGAATAGTCTGCTGCTATCGTGCAGCGATCATGCCCGATCGGACATTGTCGGGTTTAGTTCAAGTAAAGGTCGGGTAGAGGTCGAAGAAAACTGGGGCTGGTCGTGTTGATCGGGTATTCATCGGGAAGGGGTCGGGAAAATCGAGTATATGTCGAGTAGAAGTCGGGATGTGTGTCGGCAAGTGGTTTTGAAGTAGTCTGGAAGGGTCTTGAGTTGATCTAGCATGGTCCACTAAAGGTCTGGCAGAGGTTGTGTAGACCCCCGACCAAACACCTGGTCGAGCTTGGTCGCAGAATTTGGCCGGTCGAGGAGATTGAGGTATTCAGATCGGTGGTGGGAACGCGCCATTTGTCACAATGTTTTCAAATCTTTTCAATGATTAAACTTTTGTTTATGGAGATTTTTTCTTATCTGTGTCAACATGTTTTCAAAGTCAACTGCTGCTTATTTTCTGAAGTGGGAAAGGGCTAAAGCCACTGAAATCAAGATGACCAAAATGGCAAAATAGCAAAATACCCAAAATCCTGATTTCACTACCCTATACAATTTAGTAGTACTTGTCTCCATTTGTACGTATGATTAATTGGTCAAAACAGATTGGTATAGGTCTTCCCACATATTGCACGTGTACGCATGGCTGATATTGTTTAAGCACACCGTCATCGGCGAGTGCTGGTCGAATGCAGGCCTATGCTTGGTTAATTCAGCTTGTACATGACATTGTCCTTAGTACTCGGCAGTGTTAAAACAATCCGAATACGACACTGTTATGGCGGCAGTTGCCTTTTGCGTATCTAAATTTCCTTCAATACATTAAAGCATTGTCATACACGCACCTGAGCTACTTATACTTATGATGATTTCGACAAAATATCTGGTCATTTTACATGTCAAATAGTGTCTAACCAAAGCAGATATAAATGGCGGTGTACGACAAACTCTAAAAGTGCTAAGAATGCCACACGGTGTATGTTTGCCCTGGTCGGATGTCACTGTTAAATATCATATGAGCCACGCATTAGGTAAACTGGTCTTGGCCACAGGGACGTTCTCCCCTAAAGAATAAATATGATCCTATGCATACATATGTTTATTTATATGCATAGGGTCACATTTATTTTTAGAGGAGCATGTCCCTGTGGTCTTGGGCAATCGGACGGTTGTGAATACAATATTAACAACCAGATTGCACATGTATATAGCGGTGTTTTGATCACAATTGTCTCCAGCGAACAGTAACAGCAGTATTGTTTGAATACATGTTTTAACTACTTTCAACAGTCTCAAGTTAAAATTAGAAACTATTGAAAACGTTTTTATATTAGAAAATGAATATCATGTATTTTTTAAATGCCCTAGATAATCAGATTTACGTCAAAAACTTCTATTTTCTTGGTACTCTGGTGGAACTGATCATTTCAATTTTTACAAAATTCTACAATTAAAGGACGCTTCCAAAAATAAGAAAAGTCTCATATTACATATATTGTATTTTAAAAAGAAATGAATTACAAATATAGCATGGATATTGTATACGTAACTCACATACAGTAATTTGTTGTAAAAAATGTTATGTATTGTGGGCCGAAGGCCTTTATTTACAAAATAAAACTTTGTATCTTGTATCTTGTATTGCAGTTATAGCATGGTGTCTTCTGGCTACATATCAAGTGCATTTACTACCTGTATTATTTTATCCTTACACCGATGCATCGGTTTTTAATGCTATTCTTGTGGAAGACAGTGGTACAGAGGTAGAGCTTCGGCCTCCTGTACCAAAGGTCCCGGATCGAATCCCGTGATGAGCGGGTTCTGCCTTTGGGATTTTTCCACACAAACGGCGCAAGTATTGGTTAAGTATCCAGGAACATCGAGCGTGATTTATATAAGCTTACAGCTTGTTTCGCAATCGATGTAATATAAATAAGTGTAAACTAATGCTATTCTCGCGACCATGAGCTCCAATGAGGGAAGGCATTACAACCATTGCTTAAAGTCTTTGGTGTAACCCGAACGGGGATCAAACAAAGTTCCATCGATCCACTATACCACAGAGACGGTATGAAAGCAATATGTCAGCACGTTCCGTTACATACCAATACCCGTTTTTATCAGGAAATAGCCAAAAACAACGGGTTTATTTCAGAATGAAATCGTATTAATCGGCATGGTAACATATGCCAATCGTTGTCGTAAACCTGACGTTATCTTGATTTACAGACGTACACATATCTGCTGTCCCCTAGCAACCAATCACTTAGGTTAGACAAGGGTTATACATCCAAAGGCCGAACTGTCTGCTATGAACCCTTTCCTATTTGCGAAACAAAGGAAGCAGACGACTTTTAAAATATTCTAGGTAAAATTCGTAAATTGTCTCAACAATTAAGCATGGCTACATGTATTGAATTGTATTAAACATATTGTGGAGATATACCTTTATCAGGTTTAGCAATTTCTCCCTATGTTGCAATATTTCTAAAGATATATTCTGCAAATTCGTCTGCATGTTGGTAAAGGATAACAGGATATATTCTAATTACGTCAGGCCGTAGACTGGTCGTTCCGCTTCATGGACAACCGATCTCATAGGAGCTTCGACGTCGGAGAATTGACCTACGTGCAATTCCGAAGTGTTTATATTAATATCAGCTCAATCATAATGATTAGCCGTTTCTAGAAACAAGTTGTTATTAATGAAATGCTAACGCATTTGATTTACGTGCCCCAATATGTGGTTGTAACTTATCGTCAATTCTGGGCATTCAAATCATTTAAAGCCAAAGAGGGGTGTTAATTAATTATCTCGAATTATCATCGACGAAACATATTGCCATATCCTATATATAAAGCTCCATTCCGTCTTTGTGTGTGTGTGTCTGTGGTGTTTTATGCCTCTTTAATACTTCTTCAGTTATATCACGGCGTTTCATTGGCAAGTAATTATGATCAGACTGATTTATATTCTCGCCGATGAGCCCCTTTTCCGGCTCGATGCTCATGGTAAACAGTGTATTGCTACTAGGCGAAAAACGCGTGTTTAAAGCATAACTATGGACATTGAGGAACGTCTTAATTAGTCAACCGTGGACTCACACGAACTTTCGCGGTTACTAAATACTTATTATATTGTATAAGTGTAAAATATATGTTTGACAATAACACATGTGCGAAAATCGGATGTCAAATATGCATAATGCCGAGAATGTATTCAACTATTGATAGTCACTACATGCCTTTTCTTGATTATTGATAAAGAATTGATTGATTGATTAGGTTTTAATGTCGTTTTCAACACTTGTTCAGTCATTGGTGTGACGCTGGTCATAGTGACTTTTTACAGTGACGTCGGAAAGAATCTTGGCCGAGCTGGGGTTCGAACTCACCACCCCTGGGTTGACAACCCGCGTTGCTGCCGACCGAGCTACCGGTGCTAAGCTATTGAGAAGAAAAAGTGGATCACGATGATTGCAGTGTTTGAAACAGTGTACCAAATACGTCTTGGCGCTCAGGGTTGTTGGTTTGCATTACGACTGACTGGCTGGTGTCAGGATAAACGGACCAGTAGTACTAGTAACTTACTCAAGAAACGCCATGATATAACTGCAAATGTGTTGAAAGCAGCGGCGAAAAGCACCAAACAATCAATTGAAGCAGTAATGTTGAAAGGGTTTAGTTTAAGTTTCGTTGCAGTTAGATTATAACGAACTTGCCTTTTACCACAGCAAATAATGTCCGATCGGTATTATGTCAAGTCTGTGAAGACAATTTTGTATTATACCTTTTTAACTGCAACGAAACTTATATTAAACACTTGTACTTGCAATCAGCCATCTTGACAAGAGTGTAGTTTGATGTATTATTAAAAATGGATTTATAAAAAAAAATGTAGTGTGGGGGATTTTCGAATCATGGATCTTTAAACGATTGATCTTTTTTAAGAATGGTATTCCTAAAGTAGTTCCGTGACCTACTCATTTAATTAATTGTCTTTATCGGAATAAATAGCAAAACTTTCAGTCATGTGGTCTGTTTAAAAAAAAAAAAAAAGAGCGATACACAGTGCTTTTTTTTGTTAACGATCTGCACTTAGCATGTGACGAGTTTCACTCTTTACTCTGTGTTCAAGTCAATGTTTGTCATCAGTAAAGCAAAGCGGAAAATCAACATTATGGTCTTTGCGTAATGTATCGACCCAGATCAGCCTGCGCAGTCCGCGCACGCTAATCCGGGCCGACACATTCTGCCCAAGAGATATAGAGGTATAGAGAAATCATTCCTGAAACAGAAAATCTACAGGAGGCGAAAAGTGTCTGTCCGGGTTACACTGCGCGTCATGCTTTAGCTGATCAGGGTTGATACTTTACGCAGAGTCCACATTGTTGGTTTTCTCGCGGGACGGCTCAATTATAATACATAAAATAAAAAACATGCATACATGATGGCTATCTGTATTCCACGAGACTACGGTATATAACTAAATACTATTTACGAAGCGTAATGACGATATAACTATGACCAGTGGCGAGCATGCATCATACATGTCATGTAGGCGGGGCCTGTGTATGCAGAAGTACTCAAAGGGTGTGGCTTATCAGGCATTGGTATCAAATTACCGACTGATTGGCAACAGGTATCAAATACACAACCAACAAAATGTTTTGTTTATGTTTCACATGCATATCTGGGAGAGCACTATTAACACAACTTGTACTGTTTTCCCATGCACTGGCTCATTAGTTCTATCTTTCTTATTTTACAGTTTACGACGACAACTCCGATGGGGATCAAACCTATTTTATACCTCAACCCAACAACGTGACCTATCATATTGGTCAAACCGCCACCTTACAATGTTCAGTGGAAAACCTCGGAGAAAAACATGTAAGTAGGCCTAGCAAAGGTTTTTTTAAAAAAAATGCAATTTAGCATTTCGAAGATTTTGTATTTTTGGTATGGTGTTGACGTCGCTAGCACAACTTGTTCGGTAATAGCACGCCAATACTGCAGCTCCTAATTCTGACACAAGCGAGTAGGACGTCGTACTGCTAACTCAACAACCCTGATCGCTAAAGACAGAAAGCCATTACTACCTATTTTTGTATCTTCCTTTAAAAGTACACTACTACAATTTGTACTTAGCCCTTTCCCATGAGAAGACGCAAATTAGCGCATCGGGAGCAGACGACTTTTGGGGAGACACATGTGGAAAAAAGAGGAATTGCAGATTAATGTGCTCTCACAATTCTTTCAACTTTAATCACGACATTCATTCATAGATTGTTACCTTATTCTTGCCTACATGTGTTCAAAGAAGTACAAATATTTTGTTGTATGTTGGAAAAGTGTCAATGTAAAACGGTTGTAACTACATTATTAAGAAGATATGTATGACAATACCATGTTTCTCATCGGGTTAACCTTTGTCCGAATAGACCTGCATGTTGACGCGTGCCACTCTGGCATGGTGAATTATTGTTATGAAGCCAAGGTATAAGTTGATTGATTTGGATTTAACGCCTTTGAAAATATGTTTCATTCATATCACGGCGGTCAGTTCACTAACGCATTTGTTTCCAGTCTTTCCTGTATCATTACTCAAGACAACCTTTTTTACCAAGCACCTGACTGCGTTTCCACTTAGACTGTTAGTGGAGGACGAAAAAAGCCTGTCGTATTTACTATTGACAGACGTCTGGAAACACAAACGGTCAAAGCTGTGGTGTTCAAAGTATTCAGCATCATGAGTTGATAGCCTGCAATGCTACTGACTGAGTTATCAATGCTCGGCGTATTAGTGTTTTGAAGTTTAACAAGGATTATTGAATACAATCTGCAATACAAAATATGAGCCGTCCCTTGAGAAAATAATTCGACTTGAGCTATATCATAAATTACCCGAAGTAAACCGGCCCCTGAGTTCACCAGACACTATCCTTTAGCGTTAAACATAAAAAACATTTCATCTCATTGAAACAAAGTCATTTCAGACATAAAATAAATGAATCTTCAGTTGCATTTTTTCTCGAAACATGTTTTTGATTTTAAGGCTCTGTAACGCATGGTAGCGTTAAACATTTTCGAGACGCTGATAAAATCCACTCCAATCAAGTTGAAGATAATATGTACATATATATGGTGATAGTAACTAAACATTGTAAACGTACGTGTTCGTGTGTGCGTGCGCGCACATACGTTCGTGCGTGCATTTGTGTTAGAATGCGCGTGTGGCAGTGTGTTGCGTGATGAACATGTTAATGTAGTTTTGTAGGTCAAATTACGCTAAATATATCCGCTGACTTGCTGATCTACCGTACTATAGTCCCTAAAAAAACTTTGTTTGCGTTGAAATGAATGTATACCATCACCAGAATGTATTGAATATATGATATTGAGTTTACATGCATTGTGAATGTGTATAGGATGCACTGGAAATGATTGATTTGATCACTTTTAGTATTTTGACCTTGTTTGAAAGTGAAAGTAGAGAATGCTAAACACCGGTTTTGTCCGGGCCCGATTTGGTCCAAAGTGAAGGTTACCATTTTCGCCTGGTGAGTTCTTTCTTGCATAATGCATGACCCCACATTTTGTTTGGGTTGTTTTAAAGCTATGAGGTAACTCGTTTCAATGATATATGGTGTTCTACATGAGAAACGCTTAGAAAGTGTGACAATTGAGGACTGAAACTGGTCGATTTACATGGAAACAAAGAAGGTTTTTGTTGGTGTATTATAAGCTGTATATCGAATGATGTAGATCTACATGTACAATTATAATGTATTAGTTGAGTTACTATTCTGTTCTGTTAATCCATATTCGATACGTGTCATTGACTGTTTGTAAAGAGTTAACACTTTTTAATACCGAGACATTACCTGGTCACAACTTTCCTATTTGATCAGACACTTGCATTGTGGCTACAACTCTACTATTTATAATGACGATCTCAGTGATTCTTGTGAATTGTGGAAAGTTGATAATCGTAGTCAGGATTCGAGTGCATTCCAGGAATTCACCATGGCCATGTGGTGGCTAGGAGGATTTGAAAACGGGTTAGCCAGGTTCGATCATGTTAGAGGTCCCTCTGGCAAGGCATAGCTCCTAACATAGTATCGATAATTGAACCGTACCGCGAGAAAACCAACATTATGGCCTCTGCGTAATATATC
Source organism: Serripes groenlandicus (assembly GCA_031761405.1). Classification (NCBI taxonomy): domain Eukaryota; kingdom Metazoa; phylum Mollusca; class Bivalvia; order Cardiida; family Cardiidae; genus Serripes; species Serripes groenlandicus. The sequence goes on along the minus strand of JASEVX010000002.1, from coordinate 133,179,989 downwards.
GACCCAGATCAGCCTGCGCAGTCCGCGCAGACTGATCTGGGCCGACACATTCCGTCTCATGGAGATAGAGGTATAGAGTAATGATTCCTAAAACAGAAAATCCACAGGAGACGAAAAGTGTCTATCCGGGTAAGCCTGTGCAGCATGCTTAAGGCTGATCCGGGTCGATACTTTACGCAGAATCCACAATTTTGGTTTTCCCTCGAGACGACTCATATTCTTTATGTAGAGAAGAGAGAGTTCTACATATACGCATAGTTCAACCAAGTAGCAATGGATTGAAATGTCGTTTATTTATTAAGACAGATCACTAAACATCCGTAATCCGCTTTGGTAGAGTGTCTCCCGGCTGTATTCTACAATTCAGATATTTCCAATACAAATGTTCTTGGCTTAGACCTAGAAATAAGACATTGCGATCGTAACACATAAAACGCTATCTTCTCTTGCACCCAAAAAGCCTGCAATAATAGTACAGTATGTTTTACAAAAAACACTTCTGACCGCCTTGATGGTGTACTGGTACATGTTCGCCTCGGGTGCGGTAGGTCGCGGGTCCATACCCCCTGTCGTGTCAATACGAATACTTTAATATGGTGGTTATGGCTTTCCCTTCGTGTCCTTCAGACTTGTATGATTAGTAATACGACTGACTAACTGGTGTCAGGATAAAATGAACAACAAGCCGGTAGGCGACGTGGGATTCGCCTTGGTAACGAAACTCAAACGCGCACACCCTGAGCCCGTATGGCACCTGTTCACCAAGTGTCATCGGAATCGGCCCGTCGGTTTGTGCTGTGGAGCGTCGCTTTACAAACAAACAGACAGACAGACAGCAGGAAAAGCCTGACAATAAGGGATATCTAACGAAACGAATCCCAATAGTACGTTTGGGCTGTGGAGCGTCGCTTTACAAACAAACAGACAGACAGACAGCCGGAAAAGCCTGACAATAAGGGATATCTAACGAACCGAATCTCAATAGTACTAGTAACCTGCACAGTACACGCCGTAATACAACTGATACAGTTAAGAACATCATGCAATTGACAATTAAAGCGTTCCGTCGTTCAATTCATTGTGATTGCTTTTTTACGCTCACTGCGAACACGTTCCGTTAAGATTGTCAATTTCATGATGTTCTTAGCTGTATATAATCAGGTCCAAGTACATACGTGTTGTCAGAACTTTCCCATATAGAACACATCTGCAACAGACGATAACAAAAACCATACCGGCAAAAATACGTGGAAAAACGTTTTGTCGAAATAAGAAATTACTTATCGTGAGTAATTTCAGCTTTTGTCAAAATATTTTCGAAAGTTTTTCTGCTGCGGATGCGTCAAAATGCGCCTGCAGCTGGTAGCAGGTTTAACACCAAGTGCAGAGCCAGATAAAACAGCTCTGATTCGTTTAGATCTATGCTCGTAGAACGCCCTGTTAAATATGGAATAAAATAAATTTTGTAAATTCTACGTAATGCGCATAACGAAGCATATTGACACGTTGTGAGGACAAGCCAGTGGAGCAGTGGTAGCGAATCGGCATCTGATACATCAGGTGCCGGTTTCGAATCTCGAGGTGAGCGCAGTCTGCCTTTGGGATTTCTCCACACAAACTGCGCTGAAACTGTTCGTATAAGGAAGCAGACGTCCAGCTTATTTCACACAAGATAACACCTTTTTTCGCAATCGATGTAAACTTAAACCAGAACTATCTTTAAAAAGTATAAATGGCGATAATAATCAAAACAATCAGTAATTTTCAATGAATCATAACATTTGCGCAATGATTTATGAGTTAACCAAATGCTAATTGGCCATCTACATCCAGCTTCAGTTTCTATAAATAGATTATCAAGGCCGAGAATACGCCACACGACTGGAGATTACGCGAGGCTCCAAAGAGGTGTATAAGTTTCAATTGACGATACATAACTGAAAAATTATCATGTTTCGAAAATAATTAATATTTTGCTCTTAAATATTATATTTCATACGTTTTCACTGATTTTTATCACTGAAAATTAAAAGTTAGTATGCAGAAAATTTCATTTTAAAACTTTATATTATAAGTGCCTCTCGTAGGATCGCCAACTAATCAAAACGTTTCATTTCCTTTATTTCTTTTCCGACATTATTCATTAAATACAACATTTGATTAGTCTACAATGTAGATCATTTGTTTAAAATCTAGGTAAAAACTGAGGTTAAACAGCTATCGCCGAAAAAAGTTTCAACTTAAACAAATCCATAAACTCGCATACTGAAATATCACTTGTTAGTAATGCTTTGCTCGATCAGAGACATATAATAACCTTGTACAGATAGGATAGTTGAAGTTCTTTTGATTAAGCAAACGAAGGGGGATATCGTTGTTTAGATTGTCCAATGTATACTATGTAGTATGTCTCATTCGAAATTTTAATTTCAATACGTTAACATGTCTAATAATTCATAAAAGCACATCTAGAGGGAAATCAGTTGGTGCCTTCTCTTATCAGGATTTTTGAAAACACAGAAAAATGGTTATTGTTCGAATATACAAAACTATATTTTCAAACGTGGAAGACAGTGTAGCAGTGCCAGAGCGTTGACCTCTCGTACTAAAGTGTTTGAAGTTGGCAGAGATCAAAGTTCGAGATATCGAAAAGTTTGAGATATCGATAGGTTCGAGATATCGATATGTTCGATTTGTCAATATGTTCAAGTTAAAATCATTCGTTTTATCAATGTATTCGAGATAGCGATGTGTTCGAGTTATCGGTATGTTCGAGATATCGATATGTTCGATTTATCAATATGTTCAAGTTATTAATTGACCAATAAGACATTCGTTTTATGCGTGTACAATGACCTCCGACGAATTTGGTACCTAAATCTCTTAATTTGCGAATGTCTAATCGAATGTCTAATGTCTAACTGACCAATTAGACATTCAATTTTTGCATGTACAATGACCTCCGACGAATTTGGTACCTGAATCTCTTAATTTGCGAATGTCTAATCGAATGTCTAATGTCTAACTGACCAATTAGACATTCGTTTTTTTAATGTACAATGACCTCCGACGAATTTGGTACCTAAATCTCTTAATTTGCGAATGTCTAATCGAATGTCTAATGTCTAACTGACCAATTAGACATTCGGTTTTTTAATGTACAATGACCTCCGACGAATTTGGTACCTAAATCTCTTTATTTGCGAATGTCTAATCGAATGTCTAATGTCTAACTGACCAATTAGACATTCGTTTTTTTAATGTACATTGATCTCTGATGAATGTGGTACCTAAATCTCTTAAATTGCGAATGTCTAATCGAATGTCTAATGTCTAACTGACCAATTAGACATTCGTTTTTTTAATGTACATTGATCTCTGTTGAATTTGGTACCTAAATCTCTTAATTTGCGAATGTCTAATCGACCAATTAGACATTCGTTTTTTTAATGTAAAATGATCTCTGACGAATTTGGAACCTAAGTATAGTAATTTGCGAATGTCTAATCGAATGTCTAATGTCTAACTGACCAATTAGACATTCGTTTTTTGAATGTACAATGATCTCTGACGAATTTGGAACCTAAGTATAGTAATTTGCGAATGTCTAATCGAATGTCTAATGTCTAACTGACCAATTAGACATTCGTTTTTTGCATGTACAATAACCTCCGAAGAATTTGGTACCTAAATCTCTTAATTTGCGAATGTCTAATCGAATGTCTAATGTCTAACTGACCAATTAGACATTCGTTTTTTGAATGTATAATGACCTCCGACGAATTTGGGTTATAGATCTTGTAATTTGCGAATGTCTAATCGAATGTCTAATGTCTAACTGACCAATTAGACATTCGTTATTTGCATGTACAATGACCTCCGACGAATTTGGTACCTGAATCTCTTAATTTGCGAATGTCTAATCGAATGTCTAACTGACCAATTAGACATTCGTTTTTTTAATGTACATTGATCTCTGATGAATGTGGTACCTACATCTCTTAAATTACGAATGTCTAATCGAATGTCTAATGTCTAACTGACCAATTAGACATTCGTTTTTTTAATGTACATTGATCTCTGATGAATGTGGTACCTAAATCTCTTAATTTGCGAATGTCTAATAGAATGTCTAATGTCTAACTGACCAATTAGACATTCGTTTTTTGAATGTACAATGATCTCTGACGAATTTGGAACCTAAGTATAGTAATTTGCGAATGTCTAATCGAATGTCTAATGTCTAACTGACCAATTAGACATTCGTTTTTTGCATGTACAATGACCTCCGACGAATTTGGTACCTAAATCTCTTAATTTGCGAATGTCTAATCGAATGTCTAATGTCTAACTGACCAATTAGACATTCGTTTTTTGAATGTATAATGACCTCCGACGAATTTGGGTTATAGATCTTGTAATTTGCGAATGTCTAATCGAATGTCTAATGTCTAACTGACCAATTAGACATTCGTTTTTTGCATGTACAATGACCTCCGACGAATTTGGTACCTGAATCTCTTAATTTGCGAATGTCTAATCGAATGTCTAATGTCTAACTGACCAATTAGACATTCGTTTTTTGAATGTACAATGACCTTCGACGAATTTGGGTTATAGATCTTGTAATTTGCGAATGTCTAATCGAATGTCTAATGTCTAACTGACCAATTAGACATTCGTTTTTTGAATGTACAATGATCTCTGACGAATTTGGAACCTAAGTATAGTATGTTGCGAATGTCTAATCGAATGTCTAATGTCTAATTAGACATTCGATATTTCAAATTTGCGATTTTTCTGAACGTCTAATCGAATGTCTAATGTCTAATTAGACATTCGATATTTCAAATTTGCGATTTTTCTGAACGTCTAATCGAATGTCTAATGTCTAATTAGACATTCGATAATCAAAATTAGTGAATGTCTAATCGAATGTCTAATGTCTAATTAGACATTCGAATAAACAAAATTGAATGTCTAATGTCTAACGTCTAATGCTCTGCCAACTTCACACACTTCTCGTACTAAAGGTCCCAGGTTCTAATCTCGTGAACAACTGGTTTTGCCTTTGGATTTTTTTTATTGAAACTGCGCGAATAAATGGTTCAGCTGAAAGATTGTTTCGCAATTGATGTAAACTAAATAAGTTTCAGCTAACCTAATGCCGTATAGGCTGTTTCGTAATCCTGAATGAATCCCAGCCAGATATACCATATTCTCTGAGATGTAAATTCTTCCACATCTTAGATGGTTAAAAGGATCAGCAAATTGTTAATATTTCTAGCTACATTTGTAATTGCTATTATTGTGTCATTCATGTACATATGTGTAGCTTGCGTCGTCAATTATATAACCTATTTGAATAAACAAGGACACATATTTTTGTTTTGTTTATTCTGCTTTAGAGGCTTTCGGTTATAGATATCATATTTGCGTTGATGAAACAGTGTCCATCATGCAAGACAATGCAAGACAATAAAACATTTTTTAATTGAACTTAATGGGAATGACATTTCACAGCTATTGTGTATATAAAAACAGAGTGAGTATCCATTCTCGGTAAATTTAAATCGGTAAAAAGTGTAAAAAATAGTTCTTTGAAACAGTATAGAGGAATCCGCTGTGGTCGAGTGGTTAGCGTCGGGGATTTCGAAACCGGGTGTCCCGGGTTCGATCCGCAGTCGCGGCACCTCGGTGATGGTGATGGTGCAGTGCCCTTGGGCAAGGCACATTTTCTATCCTAGTACTGGTTTGTTTACCCAGGGATCATGAATAAGTAAACTGTCACCGTGATATAACTGAAATAATGTTGAAAGCGGCGTAAAACCCAAATAAATAAATAAATTGAAACAGTACAAAAACTGTAAAATTAGCAGTTATTGTGACTAAGCTACTCGCTAGGAATGTACTTCGTGACCACATCAGTCAATGCATTTTTAAATGCCGTGCAATTTCTCAGCATCAAATGTCTGAAATGAATTCTCTATTTACATAACCGTTCAACTATTTGTGTACTGGCTATTTTCCAGAACTGCTTTGTTGAAAAGGTTGTAGAGATTTCAGTAGCGAACGGATTCTATAAAGCCATGGAGAAATTCGCATCGCATCACATAACTACGGTGTTCCATTAGGGCCATCGTTGTTTCGCAGTTTTGGCCTAGGGTCGACAGTACGATAACGCGATTTCGCATCGTGTTATCGTTGTTTCGACCTAGGTTATCGTACTATCGATTCGCGTTTTCTTACTATTGCATCGCGTTATCGTACTATCGCATCGCGCTATCGTACTGTCGACCCTTGGTCGAAACCGCCAAACAACGATGGCCCTAACGGAACACATGGGGTCGACTATCGCACCGCGTTATCGTACTATCGCATCGCGTTATCGCACTATCGCATCGCGTTATCGTACTATCGCATCGCGTTCTCGTACTGTCGACCCTATGTGTTCCGTTAGGATAACACGATGCGAAATCGCGAAAGTGCGATGCGAAAATACGATATCAATATCGCCTCCTCAAATCGCGTTTTCCCAGTTTCGCATCGCGTTTTCGTACTATTGCATCGCATTTTCGTACTATCGCATCGCGTTATCGTACTGTCGACCCTAGGTCAAAACCGCGAAACAACGATGGCCCTAAGGGAACACCGTACATAATCCTATCGCTGCGAAAGTTTTAAAAATGAAAGTTTGGTGACTCAATTGAAATTGAAACTCGTAAACTTCCCTAGGAATATCCCAGTTGTCTCGTAATGGCGTTTGTTTCGTTGCATCCACCAAATGACATGATACCTATGTTGTATTACACTTTGTGGTAACATCTATACAGACGTACGTTAATACGAGTATTTTGCCTTTGAAACTTGTTTGCGGTAATGTCGTGAAAATCCCCGTTGGTATCATAACACAACATCGGGTAACATGAGTATTTGGCCTTTTGAAACTTGTTTACGGTAATGTCGTGAATTCCCCATTTGTATCATAGCACAACATCGGGTAACATGAGTGTTTTGTTTAGCATTTTCCTTTAGAGAACCCTACAAACGAGGTAACTTAATTGATTAATTGATTGTCGCTTAACGCAGTTTTCAACAATCGTTCAGTCATTTCACGGCGGCCAGTTCATCTACTCATGCTTTCTCACACGAGTAATCCACACAATATTCTTTCCACGCAACTGGCTGCCTTTCCACATAGACTGTAATGTAAGCCCATTGGTGAAAGACGAATGACTGTTGTCGACAATGACTTTTTGTCAAACGTCGGACAGAATGTTGGCCGAGCTGTGATTCGAACTCACAATCCCTGGATTGACAGCCCGCGTCCCTACCGACTTTGGCTCGACGAGGTAACTTAAACATCTTGTAATTGTTCGAGGTAAATAAGAAAAATCGTGTTATACGCACAAGCATCGCAGTTACAGGCATACGCTGACATTTGACATGGAATAGAGTCTCCGTATAACTGCATCACTTGTTCAGAACAAATACATGTACATCGTCAGCATTGCATGTCATTTTCTCTTAATCATGAGCTTAACGTTAATTCTTTCCTGCACAAAAGATCGCAGTCGGAAAATTCGTCAGCATTTAATAATTGTCATTGAAAATAATTGGTTAACCATTTCCCACATACAGACACTTGTTGATACCTCTGTAGCAGACGACCTATGTAACAATATTGTGGCACCACAAGGATGAGTTGCTTATAACGAGCAATTTCTCTTACTTGAACCATATTTTCAACCCTATTCAATATTTATTATTTCATATATAGAACGAATTCGTATATTATAGTATTGATCAATGTGTTCTAAGTTGCCTGCTTCAAATGTGACGCATGTGGGAAAGGGTTAAGAAAAGTGTGGTCAACACGTATAACATGCCAGTCATGCATATATGAGCCGTCCAACGAGTAAACCAACATAATAGTATATGCGTAATGTATCGATCCAGATCAGCCTGCGCAATCCGCGCAGGCTAATCCGGGCCGACACATTCCGTCTTACGGGGATAGAAGTATACAGTAATGATTCATGAAACAGAAAATCCACATGAGGCGAAACATGTATGTCCGGGTTAGCCTGCGCGGCATGCTTAGGCTGATCCGAATCAATACTTAACGCAGAGTCCACAATTGTGTTTTTTTTTTTCTCGCGGGACGGCTCATTTATGAAGTACACAGCTTTAAAACTGCATTAGTATAACAATCCAATAACATAGTGCGTTCAATTCCATATATCTGTATTTTACAAAAGTTCATACATTATATAAATAACACATTGCTTTGAATTGGACAGTAATATTGTCAGCCTGAGGAGAATACTGTCACCCGAGCCGCAGGCGAGGGTGACAGTATTTCTCCGAAGGATGACAATATTACTGTCCAATTCAAAGCAATGTGTTATTTATTTTATTATACCGAAAAATAATAAAATAATAAAATATAAATAATAAAATTATAAATAATGAATAAATAATATTAAAAAATAAAAAAATAAAAAAATAAAATATTTGCATATTATTTTATTATTTTATTATTATTATTATTAGCATATGATCTGTACAATGTTTCATAGCACAAAATTACAACATAAAGCGCTCTACATGTCTAGTTTTAATGAGTTTCATTAACATAAATCTTCCTACCTACCTAATTTGCATACGACAGTAAAAAATTTTGCATACAGCCGTGAGACAGTACAAAAACTGTCGCATGGTCACGTGGTACATTTGTCTTGACAGTAAAAATAGCAACTTTTTGTCAATGGTAGTTTTATAGATAGATAGATTTTATTCTGGAAAAAGGGCAAATATGCCCAACATACCACAAACATATAACACATTCATTTTAACAGTCAAATAGCGGACTAATGGTCAAAATCCGGGGAGAAAATGTTTGAAAAATAATATAGAAAACTTACATAAGATTTTTTTCCCCTTTGATTGACAAATGAATTAATATACTCTAATCAAAGATAATAAGTTAATAGAAATGAAATCATTAATGTAACAGTCATTTGAGAGAAGATATAACTCACATAAAAATCATTTAGAAATCATTGCAGAAGGTGACGAAGTTGCTCAATGTCAGCAATTTCTCAATTTCTACATTGATTTCCCCTAAACGCTGCAACTAAACCTCAACTACTCTACGTAATTATTGTTGTTCCTTATTTCAAAACCTTTGTAAACAAATAGTGCCAAGTTTTTGACTATATTTTCATTTTCAGATTTTAGTAAATCAATAAATTTAATCATACTTGAGTGTTTCCAGTAATATTTTTTGATATATACCATTCGTATATCAGAAAACATTGGACATTCTAATAAAAAGTGCATTTCATCTTCGATAGTTTTACATAATTTACATTTTCTTTCATTATATGGTATTTTATTTGGTTTGTGCCATCTTCCAGCTTCAATTTCTAATCTATGTGCAGAAACACGAAATCTTGTAAGAGCGATTCTAAATTTATCGATTTTAATTGAATTTAAATATGGTTGAAAAACGAAATCAGAATAAAGTCTGTATGTTTTTGCTCTTGAAGAGTTTTGTAAATCAGAATTCCATATCTGATTATAGTTATCATAAATTCTTTGTTTAAAAACAGACAAAAATAATTTCACATTTTCAACACCTTGGTTTAACCATACAATATTAAAACCTAAGTTTTCAAAAATATTTCTAATCGACTTTACCCAAGATTTTTTTTCTGGAAATAATTGAAAGTCATTCAACATCATGTCATATACATGTTTAATATATTTTTCATTTGTAGACCTAATTATTTTAAACCAATATTTTACTACTCTTAATAATCTCTTAATCTTTAGTGGATATCTACCAAGTTCTCCATAAACGAAAGTATTTTGAGTTTGCGACCTTACCCCCAGTATTTGTTTGCAAAATTTTAAATGAATATTTTCTAGTTTAACTGCCTCATTCATACCCCATATCTCACACCCATAAGATAAAATTGGTTCTATAAGTTTATCGAATAATTCACATTTATGGGAGATTGACATACTAGGGAATTTCACCATATAAAATTTAAGCATACAAAGTGACTTCAATGCTTGGCCATACAATGCCTCAAATGTAGTATTAAAAGACCCACCTACTGTAAAGATAACTCCAAGATACTTGAAATTATTAACTATTTCTAGACATATATGGACAATGAAATTGAGGTGTAATAATTTCAAATGTCTTCTAATTGATAAGGTGCTTCATTTACAGTGTCAGCTCCTTGCAGTTTTATTCCCACTCTTGATAGAAATTTCCCCAAATATTAGCAGTTTCACAATCACTACAGTTAAGAACATCATGAAATTGACAATCTGAGCGGAACGTGATTGGATCATGAGCGTGATTGGAACGAAGTTCAAGCGTTTTTAGAGCGGAACGGAATTTTGCGCTGTGAACGAAACAATCAAAATGAATGAAAAAAAATCTCATCACATGAATGCTTCGTTCATTGAGCGGTTGCAACAATTTACTCTATAATTATTTTACGAAACTGCTTTTGATCGAAAAAAAAAAGCGTTCCCAGTGAGCGTTAAAAAAACCAATCACAATGATTTGAACAACTGAACGCTTTTAGAGCGGATTGGAATGTGAGCGGAGCGGAATTGAACGGAACGGGTCGGAGCGTGAACGGTAAATTTGTCAATTTCATGATGTTCTTAACTGTAAGGTGACCGGCTTTGGGACATCTTGGCTCTCTTGGTTGATCTAGTTTACGTTTGAAACGTGTGTTAAATTAACGCAGCTTTATAAATTATTGCTGTATACTCATGTCTGTAAAATACCAGTACATGTTTACCTCCGGTTCTTTTATTGGTGCTTCAGCAGTCAGAAAACTTTCCCTGACATTCTGGTGCGGACGATGGAATCAACTAGTACACATTCTAAAGTAGTTTCATGTTCTCAAGACTATCTGACTTTCAAATCAGATACGAACCTTGTAAATTGTTTTGACAAATGTGATTTTAGTTCTATATGTATATCTTTAATGACACTGCCCTTGTTCAGAAAAGCATATCACCATAATAAGACCCGAACGCAATACAATCAAGAACTCGTAAAACTTGGTAAACTATTTAGAAAAAGGGGAATGCAATTCACGTTTTTAAAAATTATAAATATTATGATGCAGGTTTAGCTACACGTAATGACACGTCCCTTGCTAACACAAATAAACCAGCATAAAAGGACTCGATCTTTGTAACTCATGTGATTTAATTAGTCGCCGGGCAGAAGCCCGCGACTTCTATTTTTAATAGGTTTTCGGAAATGACATGGGAGGGGGGGTTATTATTAGACTCTTTTTTTTTTAAATGTCTTGAACATATTACAATTGCGTTTGTTTAAAAACACTAAGTTATGACACATCTAAAATGAAATAAATATTCCGATGTTTTAAGTATGTGCAGTTTCTTTATTTTGACTGGCATTTACGTTTTTGTGTTTTATTTACGAAGACAAATAGTCCCTATTAGCTAGACTGGGATACTTTATTTTCATAAACTATGTAATCAAAAGGCGATAACTACAAACCTTTACGTCGCACAGTCTAATTTGATTACATACGCGCACCTGCTTGTAGCCGATTATCGATATTAAAATAACGTCGAATTCTCCTTTTAATAGATAAGTATCAACATAAACTGGTAATAGAAACAAAAATAAGAATAATTGGTGAAAATATGTCTCAAATATAAGCCTGTTTATCGGTCGTGAACGTCGAAACGCCTTTTCCTCAGTTTGTGACCTAGTTTCATATTGCCAAAATGTAAACAAAGCGAAGTAACCGGAAGTAAAATGTAAACTTAGAAAAGTGACTTTTTTATGCATACAAAAAATGTCGCAGACAAATTGATTTCTTAAACGTCACGAAACGAGTGCATGGGTCGAATATAGGAGAAAGACAGATACTATAGAAATGCTCTTTTCTCTCGAATGCACTAAAGCTTTGCCTGATTTTGTATTCACTTTCTTCGATGTTTGACACTACGACTCGATTTTGAAACGAGGGTCAACATTTCGAAAGAATGCTCAAACACCTTATTACAGATAGATAGCTAATATTACACACTTAAATGTTTAATTATATGTGATATTAAATGATTATTTGGCTTGAAACAAATTAAGAGAAGAACAAACTCTGATAAACAATAGATTTAGAAATAAAGAAAATCTGCTCTTTCGCACCCAATTAATTTCATACTTGCCACCTATTAAATAGTAATGGGACTCGCAACTGGTATTTCTCTTGCGCCAAACATATATTGTATGCATCAACGATTTAGATAAACAATTTAGCTGATATGTTGTTTCAAGTGTGGTCTACTTTTTAAACATACGAGGATAAATTTTAACATCTGTGAAATATTTATTATAATTATTATTAAAAAGGAGGAAGTTCATGTCTTCAGCAATTTAACCGTTTTCTCAATGTTTTAAGCGTTTAAAGGTTTTCATTGTTGCAGACATGGAAATATTTAATAGCTTTTTATTGCATGTAGATTTAAATCCCAAAATGTATTGATGTGTTGTGGTTTTATTGACAAATACAAAACATCCAAAATCCTGACCAAAAGAAATCCTGAAATTTGTAGATCTATGTGGAATTTCAAAAATCCTGGAATTAGTCCTTATGAAAACATTATGTGTATGTTTAGACTAATGAAAGTCAAGAATACATGTGTGTTAAAAAATAAATCAATGCAGTCTTTTCCGGCGACAACTTTCTCTTGTTTATATATATAATATGTTAATAGGCAAAGCCTAGGTCGTGTGAAAGCAAGAACAATTAATTAAGCACTGTCTGTCCCCCAACAAGAAACAAATTAATAGGCAAATTGTAGAAATTTAAGTTACAAAAACAGAATTTGAAAAACATATTGAAAAAAACGAAACTTAGCATGCATTTAAGTTTAATTTGTACATATATATCTGTTTTATTTTTTATTAGGTCAGGATTGTAATAGACTGTAAGATTTCCAAGGATGTTGATGGAAAACAACACTAGAAGGCATTGAAGAATGTTCTGATTTATTTTTACAAATGCCAGTTATTTGTAAACTAGTAATACATATAATTGAAAACTGACTCTTTAATACCATGGTTGATTGAATGACTTGCGCTTAACATTACTCCACACAACAATCTTACAAGGCAGATGGCTAACTTTGCATGATCTGGCTGAATGTATAATCTTGAGACAATTTAAGATGACTGAGAAAAATGTAATTTTTGACAAATATTTTCAAAAGTCCCATTTATAATGATGTATGTTGGAAAGGTTAAAGTTTAGCCGGCCTTGTCTGATGTAAATTACTTGATTTCTGTGACTAATCCGAATACATTGTCGGAATGGTGTAATTGATCCAAAATGAACATATCCAAAATGAACAATATGTTCCTATTCAACAACATTTTCACTTTGAACACCTATCTCCTTTTCTGGTTTTTAATTTGTAAAACATGAAAACAGCATCAGATTATTTGTTAATAAGTACCAGACTTAGTGTCAACAACAGTTACTGAATATATATACATGTATCTGAAATATGTTGTTTGAAAAAAAAATGGATAATATAAGATCTGATCAATATATTCAATATACATTTTATTGCATAAAACAATAAACAGTATGTTTATAGCAAATAAAGAAATTATAAAAAGTACAAACAGAGAAATGGATTTTCCAGAAGAATTTGCAATAATTTAACATTGTTAGTGATCATGTTAAAATTGCTCTATTATAAAAATATGATGTATAAATTTCGTTAAAACTTTGATATTAGAACGGTTATCAAAGCTGGATCAATCCTTGAACATGTACAGATTCTCAATGTTGATAACCATTCCTTTTTTTAATTGTTATTGCTCAATTATAAAAGCTTTTGAAAAGGGTACAGGGAGTAAACTATTTTCACTAGAAGCCTGGATAAAAATGTAATAAGTGTTTAAGTAAGACAACTCCCCACAACATAATTGTTTCATGTATACATTGTTAAGTTTAGTTGCCTCTTTCAAAACATGCACCTGCTGAGATTTGATCTTAGAACTCTTGTTAGACCAGGTGTTTTACCATTAAACTACAGTATAGGTTTTTATTTTGAGCAGCAGTTCATGAAAATATGTGTACTTTTATTACCAGTAAAGTATAAGAATTTTTTTGTTACAATGAATGTATACCAATTTAAATTTTACCATTTCTATTGTATAGATTATACAATTTCACACAGAAAAATGGATTTCACAATAAATTACATAGAAAACAGATACATTTCTGTGGTATTTCAGTTATATCAGAGGACAGAACACTTATGTGAGGTCACTGGGTGACTAACATAACTGACATTAATTATGAACTGCCTTATAGCCTTTTTCTGTTGAAAAACAGATTACGTTTTCTTTATTGTTCAACCAAAATGTTTATAAAAATTTATTTGAATAAAAAGTATTTTGAGTGTTTGTTGAATTTAAAAAGAGATTGATCCTCTTTATCTACAGATTTCAATGCTCAGTTTGTTTTTACCTTATTTGAGTTTGATATAGTTAGTGTACATTGCCCTGTTTCATAGACGGACCTAAATCGGTGACCGTAAAAGGCTTTTATTTTGCATTTGCTCTTCAATTTGAAGAGTTCTATGACATCATTGGTTGTTGTGCTCCCAAGTATGAAAATAGTGCTGTCAATAGATGTTGAATCTTTTTCAAATATTGTTTGAATACATACATGCAGAGTATTTAAAATAACCTAGTGAAAATAATGTTTAAATTCTTAGTACCAAGTTTGTCCAATCTGATCAATAAACACATTTTGGATAAAAAAAAAAAGAAGGAAACTACTAGAAATTCAGCCTGTTGAAAGAAAAGTAAAGTGTTTTACTGATAGCCCCCATATGACATCATTTCTTTTAAACAATCATGACTCATTTGAGTTTGATCAATAAACACATTTTGGTTAAAAAAAAGATGAATCTACTAGAAATGCAGCCTGTTGAAAGACAAGTAATGTGTTTTACTGATAGTCCACATATATATGACATCATTTCTTTAAAACAATGGACTCATTTGAGTTTGATCAATAAACACATTTTGGATAAAAAAAAAGATAAATCTACTAGAAATTCAGCCTGATGAAAGAAAAGTAATGTGTTTTATTGATAGCCCACATATGACATCATTCCTTTAAAACAATGGACTCATTTGAGTTTGATCAATAAACAAATTTTGGATAAAAAAAAATATGAAACTACTAGAAATTCAGCCTATTGAAAGAAAAGTTATGTGTTTTACTGATAGTCCACATATAACATCATTTCTTTAAAACAATAGACTCATTTGAAGGCATGAAAGTGTTTTCCTCTCTTTCAGGTTGGAGGATATAGACATTAAGACATTTACTATGTATACCCCAAAATCAGGGTGAACTGATTCTGGTCATACTTTCATGATTTGACAAAGACTAGGTCATAGACATAAACTGTTAAACTGTACAATGTAAAAAAATAATGTAAATTGAAGGCAAATAATTTGAAATTGACTGTAGTTTTGTTTGTTTGCTACATTTACTGCAATAAATAGATAAACGTCTTAAAGTCAATACAACTAGACAGTCGAAGATATGATAGTTTTAATAGCTATTTTCTTGAGTGGAGTCAACATTTGACAAGACGGCTTCGGCTTCAAATGACAGATACAGTCATAAACGATACACACCATGTGACGTCACGCGATGTGACGAAAGCATCGTGGATCGTTCCCAACAGATATATAACAAATAATTTAGAAATGAAGTTATATTTTTAAGCAAATTATTGATATAATAAATAGCTTACCTTGAAATGAAGCTATGCCGATACAGAAACAGAATTGTTCGTCCTTTTCAGTTAAAATAATATCCGAGGCCAGTGTAACGAACGATAACTTCCGTTGAAATTATTTACAATCATTTTCAAGTGTTTATTGCTTCTCTATATTGCAAAGATATAAAATCCATGAAATAATGATGACAGGTACAAAAGAATAGTCGACTTAGCCTTCATAAAGTCCTTCCAGTGAATGAAATCCATTTGTGACGAGTCAAACTATCTTTTCCTACCATTCCTGTCGTTTTCCTTTTGTTATTTATTTATTACTTGCCTTACAATGACGTTACTTTTCGTTGCAATGACGTCACATTTGGCAATCTCTATTACATAGGCGCTCTCACTCTCTATTACATAGGCGCTCTACATTCACCAGTAAGACCGGAAGCAAAATGGCCGAAAAAAAGTGCTATGGGGTTGAGATTTGATATGTGAAAAACAGTAAGATTGTACTGAATTCTCGTTGTTTTGATCTCGTATGATGTGTTCGTACGTGTAACCTATAGGCGTGCTTCGCTCGAGCCTTCGGCTCAAGCTTTCACACGTATTATAAGGAAGGTATGGTTATTGCTACAGTCCTTGTTCAGCGTCGGCCTTGGCAGCAGGATGTCGCGGATTCGATCCTCGGCCGGGTCAAACCAAAGACTTTTAGAATGGTAGTAATGGTTGCCCTCCTAGACTCTTAAGTGTGCGGGGTTAGCATTACGACTGACTGCCTGTGACCGGATAAATGGACCAGTAGTACTGGTAACTTACCCAGAAACGCCGTTATATAACTGAACATTGTGGAAAGCGGCGTAGTTTAGTCTACTTATTTATACTTAGGCCTCCGGCCCTTATACATATAACATATATACATAATACATCAAACGTAGTTATTTTTCTTGTGAAGACACATATAAACACATCTGGAAATAATTCATGTATAAGTGATCTGATTACATCGATGTACATGAACTGTTGGAAAAATAGATAATTATACATTGCTGAAAAGAAAAATATCTCTATCTTTATTAGCATGATATAAATACATTGCCAGATTTCTAATAATTGTGGTATTATTGCTTGCACACGAATTATGAAATGTGTGGTAAGTTGGGTAGGTTATGTATTTATCTGGAATATATTTCTTACGTGATTCACAATACAATGAGCAGTGGATAACAAAGTGGTATTCATTTTCAAGAATATTTTTGCAATAAACACAAAATCGCTCATCCCTTGTACCCTGAGTATAACGCCACTTCTCGATCATAAGGTTATGCCAGGAAAATCTAAAATAAGCAAACGTTCTCTTGAACTTTTAACACCGCTATATAATGCTCTTATAGAGTCAGAAAGTCGACCTTTTATGTTATATTTCAATAGTATTTCATACAATTTAGACCTGTTGATATAGTCGAAATATAAATAGGCGTAAAACACCGAACAATCAATTGTTCAGAAAATATATCAGCATAAAAGGACCCGCACATAACAAAAATCAAAACATAAACCAAGTTTTACACCGATGGAATAAAGGGTTTTTATTCCTGTTTACTAGTTGCACGCGTCATCAAGGTAACCAATTTATACAAGACGTTCCATGGTTATTAGAATGGTGTAGTATGAAGAAAGTATATGATTAAAGATAGGTTATCATCTTCTCACCAGTCACAAATCTAAGTGGGAAAGATATTCCAATTGATTACAAACAATATGACATATTGTCGTAATCAAATAGACCAGTGTGGAAGACAGTGGTGCAGAGGTAGAGCGTCGGCCTCTCGTATCAAAGGTCCCTGGTTCGAGTCCCGTGATGAGCGGGTCCTGACTTTGGGATTTTTCCACACAATCGGCGCGAGTACTGGTTAAGTATCCAGGAAGCAGACATCGAGCGTGATTAATATAAGCTTAAAGCTTGCTTCGCAATCGATTTAAAATAAATAAGTTTAAACTAAATAGACTGAAGGCTCGACCAATCTCTACAAGGGGGATGCTAACTGAATAATGCAATCAGAAATTACGTTTCAATCACAGACATAGCCTTAGGTGTCCTGGTAACACGCATCGCCGTGAACCCTTTCCCTCATATAGACGCTTTCTGACGCCTCTGCAGCAGATGGCTTTTTGAAAACATAGTGACAAAAGAAGAAATTGCTCAAAACGAGCAATTTATCCTTTTACCACACCGTTTTCCACTTTTAGTCATAGGTTATCCATTCAATTATAGAGATTTTCCATTTTTTGACAAAATATGTTCAAAGTCGTCTCCTGCATAATTGTCGTATGAGGGAAAGGGTTAACGGAAAACACGGGATACAGAAGCACCCCAGAGTACTTGGCATTTTCAGTCGAAGAACCCCAAATCCCAATAGTTCATAGAATTAAAAAGGTAATCAAAAAGTGTGTAGGCTAAATTCTCTCTCGGAATCGGTCACACAAGACATTGCAAATCATTTTCTAGCCTAGTACTGGTTTGTTTACCCAGGGATCATGAATAATTAAATTTAATTGCGCGCTAAATGACCTTAGCTGTCGATGCGCCATAAAACAATATACATTCATTCATTCATTGAAAATCAGAAATGTTTTGCGCGTGAACCTGTCCAGTAACATTTGTGAGAAAAAGAAACTTTACTCTTACCCACACGAAACAAATTTGATGCAAACGAGTTCAAAAAGATATTGGCAAAATTGTTACAAATTTCCATAAAAGATTGTTACGTAAAGTTTACAACATTGTGACAGAAGGATAAATTGTTAATTATGATCATGTTTTTTCCTGTAGCCACAATGTTTTCACTTGTCGTCTGGTGTGGAAGCTTCAGAAAGCGTTTCCGAAGGTTAACGTCGTGCAAAATAAATACATAAATGGTCTTAACCATTTCCAACATACAACAAATTCTTCAGCAGACGACTTTGAACATATTTTGTCAACAAATAGAAAATCTCTATAATTGAATGGATAACCTATGAGTTAAAGTGGAAAACATTGTGGCAAAAGGAGAAATTGCTCGTTTTGAGCAATGTCTTCTTTTGTCACTATGTTTTCAAAAAGCCGTGTGCTGCAGAGGCGTCAGAAAGTGTCTATATGAGGGAAAGGGTTAATAGACATTGCCAAAAGACATAACAAAATTAACTTGTCTAAGTACTTAATTTGTATCAACACAATCTAGTTCTGAATTATATTTTGTTAAAACCACGAGGCTTTGTATTAAATTGTAAAAACCCATCGGTAACACCATCTTCGTAACTGCAGACAATAATTGGAAGGATTCATGTCTAATGGTAAACGGCGAGCCGGAGTCCTTGAAGGACACCTTAATTTATATTCATAACTGGATTATGTATGGAAATTGGGGTCGAGTGTTGGATATTAGAGATTTGTAAGGAGATTGTAACATGTTTCCATGAAACAGTGTTGTCAAATGTATATGTCCTTGTGTGTTATCATAACATTTTACACATGGTACTTTCAAAATTCATGAATTTCCAGAAACCTTATTTGTCAACCAATTTGTCAAATATTTGTCATGTAGGTAAAGAAATATTTGGTTTAAAATAAATCCAGGATTATTTTGATTCGTGGCGTTGATCAACCCTCGTAACATAATACAACTTATATATAAGCCGTTCCACGAAAAACAACAACATTGTGGACTCTGCGTAAAGTATCGACCCGAATCAGCCTAAGCATGCCGTACAGACCAATGGTCGCCTCCTCTGGATTTTCTGTTTCTGGAATCATTACTCTATATCTCTATCCCCACGAGACGGAATGTGTTTGCCTGGATTAGCCAGCGCGGACTGATATGGAGTCGATACATTACGCAGAGTCCATTATGTTGGTTTTCTCGTGAAACGACTCATAGGTAGTATGACGTGTAGCTTTGAACGGGCATGAACAAAGTATTGTCTTACTACGAATTACAACTACGAACTATACAGGTTCACTTTTGAAATTCATTTTAAATGATTCATTCATTCTTTTTATCGAAAATAATTAGTTTATATTCCTAATAAAGTAGCCTGGGTATAAAATATATCTTCCATTTAGAGTGACCAGGTGACCTGGTGGTTAACATGCTGGCCTGTCAACCTAGAGGTCATGGGAAAAAAGATCCCGGTCTGGGTTCTGGATTTTTCTGAGTAGAGGTGAGGGTCTGGTCCTTGTATTTAACTACGTCTCTTGAATTAACCTACACGTGTCAGATGATTGTACATAATTCATTGTACACAATGAAATAGGCATTTAGACACTTAAAAGCTTATACGCAATCAGAGTAATCGATCTCTTTAATAATTACATTATTTAGTATTAGATGACTGTAAAGATTAAATAACACACTTTGAATGTAATATGTGTACTCATAGATAGTGGGAAACTTGTTGGGTGTTATCAGTATACAGTTATAGGTATTCATGAATCGAATCACGTAATGTTGCAGCGCGAACAATGAAATTATCTAACAGTTCGTAGATTCCCTGAAGGCTTTTGGTAAAGAAATAAAAAGTCGATCGGATGGATCAACTGAAGTTCAATTGGATACTTACGTTAGATAACATGTGAATTTGTGTTCGTTTGCAGCTTTTTTGGGGGTTTATTAACAGTATAAGCCTGGTACAGCTGGGCCCCGGAATCGCAATAGAAAGGGACGCGGGATATAATTACAGGTGATATGAGTTCAAACCCAGGCTTTGCAAACAATTTTTCAGATGATTGCGAAAAGTCAATGCGACAAACGTGTCCTTCATCCTTAAGCGGGCTAAGCGTCTAAACGTATGTGGTATAGAAGCCAGTTGATTTGAAATAGTGGTGTGTTGAGAACTGGTATTGAAAAAAATCCAGAACACACTTGGGTATGTGAACTTGCCACAGTAATATAAAACAAAATGTTGATATGTAGTACATGACTGCACTCTTTGGCGCTCAGTGTTGCGGGGTTAGCATTACTGGCTGGTGTCAGGATAAGTGGAGCAGTAGTACTGGTAACTTACTCAGGAAACGCCGTGATATAACTGAACAATTGTATAAAGCGGCGTAAAACACCAAACATTGAACATGTTGATAATTGTAGTAAACACAAACCAATTTAATGTACGGACACCATGGATAATTTTGTATCACTAATATACACAAAACCATTCGAGCTAAACGTTTTTCTTCAGTTTTTCACACAGAATTAGGGTAGAGAAAAAGAACAATCCATATTTGAAAGTATATTTCCCGAAAGAGCAAATTGATAACTCGAACACCTATGTTTTAGAATTCCGTAAACGCACCGACCTATCGCCTCAGCCTGTCTGTCACGACATCTAGCTTTGATAGAAAATCTTTTCGACAATCAGGAGTTCTAGTTGTTTATCCTTTCGTGGAATACTTGTTGAGAACCAATGCTAGTTGAATTATCTGTGAATATAACTACATACAATGTGTGGCGTGTGTAAACATAACACAACTATATATAGTTATACAATATGAAGTAATGTTATTTTGTTATCAAAACGTTCCCAGAGCAGAGTCTAAACAATATATCCATTACGTCTTTTAACCGTTTGCAAGTATTGATATGTGTTGAGTCTTCAAGATAATGCTCAACCAGAAAACGTTGACGTATTTAATCAATAAAGTAGAACAAAAAGTTGTTTATGTAGACATATCTTGTTTAGACGAATTATCATTTCCCTGTAGTAATCAATTGTTTTCACATGTCGTCTGGTGTGGAGGCTTCAGAAAGCGTTTGCGAGGGGGTTTACGTCATACAAAAAAGATACATCAATGGTCTTTATAAACATTGCCGAAAGACATTATAAAAATAACTCGTCTGAGTACTTAATTTGTATCAACACAATCTAGTTCTGAATTCTATTTTTCTAAGAACACGAGGCTTTGTGTTGAATTGTAAAAACCCATCGGTAACACCGTTTTCGTAACTGCAGACAATAATTGGAAGGATTCATGTCTAATGGGTAAATGGCGAGCCGGAGTGCTTGAAGGACACCTTAATTTATATTCATAACTGGATTATGTATGGAAATTGGGGTCGAGTGTTGGATGTTAGAGATTTGTAAGGAGATTGTGTCATGTTTCCATGAAACAGTATTGTCAAATGTATATGTCCTTGTGTGTTAACATAAAGTTTTACACATCTTGCTTTCAAAATTCATAAATTTCCATACACCTTATTTGTCAACCAATTTGTCAAATATGTGTCATGTAGGTAATGAAATATTTTGTTTAAAAAAATCCAGGACTATTTTGATGCGTGGCGTTGATCAACCCTTGTAAAATAATACAACTTATATATGAGCCGTTCCACAAGAAAACCAACATTGTGGACTCTGCGTAAAGTATCGACCCGGATCAGCCTAAGCATGCCGCGCAGGCTTACCCGGATATACACTTTTCGCCTCCTGTGGATTTTCTGTTTCTAGAATCATTACTCTATACCTCTATCCCCCTGAGACAGAATGTGAACATAATTTTTTTTGTCTTACTGCGAATTACAACTACGAACTTCACAGGTTCACTTTTGAAATCAATTTTAAATGATTCATTCAGTCTTTTTATCTTTTTATCGACAATAATTAGTGTAGCTTCCTAATATAGTAGCCTGGGTATAAAATATATCTTCCATTTAGAGTGACCAGGTGATCTGGTGGTTAACTGTCAACCTAGAGGTCATGGGAAAAAAAATCCCGGTCAGGGATCTGGATTTCTCTGAGGTTCTCCCACTCAACTAGAGGTGAGGGGCTGGTCCCTGTATTTAACTACGTCTCTTGAACTAATCTTCACGTGTCAGATGCTTGTACATAATTCATTGTACACAATCAAATAGGCATTTATACTCTAAAAAGCTCTCTCTCTCTCTCTCTCTCTCTCTCTCTCTCTCTCTCTCTCTCTCTCTCTCTCTCTCTCTCTCTCTCTCTCTCTCTCTCTCCTCCTCCTCCTCTATCTTTCTCTTTCTCTCCCACCCCCAAGTCTGACAGGCTGTATTTCTTTTCAACTTATACGCAATCATAGTAATCGGTCTCGTTAATAATTACTTTATTTAGTATTAGATGAGTGTAAAGATTAAAGAACACACTTTGAATGTAATATGTGTACTCATAGATAGTCGGAAACCCGCTGGTGTTATCGGTATACAGTTATAGGTATTCATGAATCGAATCACGTAATGCTGCAGCGCGAACAATGAAATAATCTAACAGTTCGTAGATACCCTGAAGGCTTTTGACAGTCGATCAACTGAAGTTCAATTGGATACTTACGTTAGATAACATGTGCATTTGTGTTAGTTTGTAGCTTTTTCGAGTTTGTGCAAGCTGTGTACAGTAGGGACCCGGAATCGCAATCGAAAGGGACGCGGACTATCATTACAGGTGATATGACTTCAAACCAAAGCTTTGCAAACAATTTTTCTGAGAGGATTGCAAAAAGTCAATGCGACAAACGTGTTTTTCATCCACAAGTGGGCTAAGCGTCTAAACGTATGCGGTAAAGAAGCCAGTTGATTCGAAATAGTGATTTGTGGAGAACTGGTATGAAAAAGCCAGAACACACTTCACACAGTAATATAAAACAAAATTTGGCGCTCAGGGTTGCGGGGTTAGCATTACTGGCTGTGTCAGGATAAATGGATCAGTAGTACTGGTAACTTACCCATGAAACGCCGTGATATAACTGAACAATTGTTTAAAGCGGCGTAAAACACCAAACAATCAAAATGTTGATAATTGCAGTAAACACAAACCAATTAATGTATGGACATCATGGATCACTTTGTACATTAATTTACACACAATTATTCGAGCTAAACGTTTTGCTTCAGTTTTTCACAAGCAATTAGGGTAGAGAAAAAGAACAATCCGTATTTGAAAGTATATTTCCCAAAAGACCAAATCAATAAATCGAACACCTATGTTTTAGAATTCCGTAAACGCGCCGACCTATCGCCTCAGCCTGTCTGTCACGACATCTAGCTATGATAGAAAATCTTTTCGACAATCAGGAGTTCTGGTTGTTTAACCTTTCGTAGAATACTTGTTGAATTATATAATTAAGAACCAATGCCAGTTGAATTATCTGTGAATATAACTACATACAATTTGTGGCGTGTGTAAACATAACACAACTTATATATATAGTTGTACAATATGAAGTAATGGTATTTTGCTGTCAAAACGTTCCCGGAGCGGAGTCTAAACAATATATTCATTTCGTCTTTTTTAACCGTTTGCAACAATTGATATGTGTTGAGTTTTCAAAATAATGCTCAACCAGACAACGTTGACGTATTTAATCAAGAAAGTAGAACAAAAAGTTGTTTATGTAGACATATCTTGTTTAGACGAATTATCAAATCCTTGTAGTTTTCAATTGTTTCTGCTGCAAAAGGATTACCAGTCGTAGGATACCATCAAATTATTGTTATTTTCTTGTCTTGTCTTGTATGGTGTTAACTCCCGCCATCAACAAGTTTTCATGTATATCGCGGAGTGTCCTGGGTTAAGGTTACAATACACACAAAAAAACCTTCTTTGTTTCCACGTAAATCGACCAGATTCAGGCCTCAATTATCACACTTTCTAATCGTTTCTCATGTAGAACACCATACATCATTGCAAAGAGTTACCTCCTAGCTTTAAAACAATCCAAAGAAAATGTGGTTACCGTCATTTTGGACCAAAACCGGTATTTAGCATTCTCTACGTTCACTTCAAGCCGGTCATTTGTAACGCTAAATTCACAATCCTAGAAAGGGCAAGTAATGACCACCATATACAAAGTATTCAGTAGAACCAGGTCGGTGATCTAACCCACGACCGTTATAGTATTTTAAAAACAAATGAAACTTACCAGCTCAATATAAGGACCGATTGAGCCAACGTTTATCAAGAAGCTAATCACGTCCCGACACATAGCTGTTGGACAGATACATGGTTAAATCGAGTGGATTAAAGCACTGTGTCATTGTATTCTAAAGCAACATGATGGTGATAATTGGAAAAGCAACTCGCTGAAATATCACAGTTACATGTAGCTCGTCTGTAATATATCATTCTTCCATGTATCAATTTCTCAGAAAACCCCTAAAATGATTTTTTATCATAGCCTCACAAAATACATGTAATCGCTCCCGGTTCGTTGATTTTGCACAGGGAAATTTCAATGAAACCTGAATGCTAGCAACAATATTATTCAAGGGTGATTAGCAATCTCATTAAAATCATCTCCTATTAACGCTACGCATAGGTCAGATCGTGTACTTTAGTCAGATTGGGGTGATTAGTTTCTCGTGCATGTTTATTTGCATTTCTCAATTAAATAAACGATTAATTGTAACATGTAATCCACCGATTAAAAACCATTTTTTTAAATATATACCGAAATTAAAACGAGGCACAGGTTATCATGTTGAAACGTATATTTATTGGTTGGGTTATAACGCTGCATCAACAACTTTCAATCATATGATACTGGCCAGTTCACCTACATGTACCCATGTGATACATATATTTTATTTTTCTAGAATATTTCCAAACATTTATTGTTGTTAGTCTGCCATTTGACTTTGTTTAAGCATAATTGTAATATGTATGTGGTATGATGGGCAAATTGCCCTTTTTCCTGAATAAAATCTATCTTATCTATCTATGACTTTCTCACAGCGATACCGGTTGCTTTTCCAGATAGACTGTAGACACGCATATCGCGGGCTTGGCGTGAAACAGTTGTAAGTAAAAACCTATTTTGAAAACCCTGATTTAGGGGCAATTTTGACCCCTTTGCAAACATTGCCAATTTAGGTGCTCAGAACGAGCAATGGCACCTAAATGTCCATTGTTTACCAAGAAAATTGATTTAACGCTTATAAAAATATTATGGCGGGGTGATTTACCTTGGTAAAACAAGTACCAATATTAGTTAAAACCGTTTCACGCCAAGCCCTCGATATGAATTCTCCGTTAAACGAATAGTTTTCTTGAATGTCAATATTTGGTTTATTATTCCTGACTATAGATTATGCCTTGCACAATGGCACTCCACCATGAATTGTATGGAGTTACTGCTAATCAAATGACTTAGACTGTAGACACGTATATGAATTCTCCGTTAAACGGATAGTTTGCTCGAATGTCAATATTTGGTCCATTAAATAATTCCTGAAAGAAAGAATAAACACACAGTTCAATTAGAAATGATCCGCATGTGGAGAAGCCAGTACTATGCTATAGATTATGCCTTGCACAATGGCGCTCCACCATGAATTGTGTGCAGTTGCTGCTAATCAAATGACTTCATGCCATATGCTGTTGTAAACACATGCATCAACTACGGAAACCCCAAATTGCCATTGTAATTAAAAGCTCCATTTCATCTTTTTTTTAAATAAATGACTGAAAAGGACACGGAGATAATGACTGCCATAATGAAAACAGTATTTTCGGAGGAATGCAATCATCTAGATAATAGTGAATTGTGTTTTCACGCCGTTTGCAACATTATTTCAGTTATTTCACGACGACATACCACTCAATCATGATCCCTGGGTGAACAAACTGGTACTAGACTAAAAAATGTGTCTTGCCAATGGACACTCTACCATAACTGCCGCGACTGCCGATGATCATACCCGGGACGCCCGCTTCCAAATCCCCGACTCTAACCACTCGGCCACGGTTGATTTCCCAACCACATGATTGGCAGAAGATTGATTAAAAGGCAATTTTATCTTAACCAGTCCTGCACTTCGCCATACGGGTCTTCTCACATTGACCTTTGCGTCAGCCAATCACAGAGTCGTCAACACAACAGGGGAGATAACCCAACAAATAGAGACGAGAGAGAAGCGGTGATTGCGAGTGTTTCGATTGTATAGAATATTAAAATGTGTACTGTTATTTATTATTCGGTTTTGTTTACCCTCGCCGTGTAGAATTAACTATTTGGCGAGCGTGTGTATTAAAATATATGTATTGTCAATTCTCGACAACCTTTTATGCGGTGTCGTCAGAATCCAATTTACGTACAGGGAAGAGGGAAGTAGTTGGTCTGAGTTCAATTAGGTCGTGTAAAGAGCATCTAAATATACATATATGCAGATGTTGCGGTACGCTCGCATATTACACTAGTATCCAATTTTTGTGAAACCTGCTTCATTCATAATTACGCCTTATGTGGAATTATATGATATTACATGATTCACTATGTGCCTAGAACGGGATGGAATAACTCAAAAAGCAATTTCTATAGTGTCTTCTCAAATAAGGGGATGTTAATATTGGTGTCGTAATAGTGAAATAAGATGATTTGCATTGTAGAGTTTTTTTATTGTTACACATCATCTCTTACTACACAGGACTTACGACAAACAGGTAGGCTAGGGTGATCAGACAACATCATGTTTATAGCTTCTTCAAAACTGTTTATAAGATGAAACATATGAGTCGTCCCGCGAGAAAACCAACATTATGGCCTCTGCGTAATGTATCGACCCAGATCGGCCTGCGCAGTCCGAGCAGACTTATCCGGGCCGAAACATTCCGTCTCAGGGGGATAGATTTATTAGTCGCCGGGCAGAAGCCCGCGACTTCTATTTTTAATAGGTTTTCGGAAATCACATGGGAGGGGGGGTTATTATAAGAAAGAAACACATTTAGATGTCTTGAACATATTACAATTGTGTTTGTTTAAAAACACTAAGTAATGACACATTTAAAATGAAATAAATATTCCGATGTTTTAGGTATTTTCAGTTTCTTTATTTTGACTCGCATTTATGTTTTGTTGTTTTATTTACGAAGACAAAACAGTCCCTATTAGCTAGACTGGTATACTTTATTTTACACTACATGTACTCAAAAGGCGATAACTACAAACCTTTACGTCGCAGTCTAATTTGTTTACATACGCGCACCTGCTTGAAGCGTGACTCGCGAATACCAACTGCGTAGATAAATCTCCTTTGCAGAGAGCCGTCTCTTTACACTCACTTACAAATAGTAAATCGTAGGTGATTTAAAATGTTTATTTGGTTCTAATCAAATGAAGAAAAGAACAAATCGAGATAAAAACTAGTTTTAATAGAAAAATTACTTTGAACGAACACTCTCTGCCTATAAAGAGAGTTTCAAGAACGACACCTCTGCGAATAAGAAAGAATCGGGTCTTTCGTACAAAATTATTTCGTCCTTGACAATTTTAAACATGTCATTTAATTCCCTAAAGGCATATTGCTTCCGATCTGCATATTGTTACGCATCATTGACACAAGGGCGCTCATCATAATATAATTTTAAAACATGAGTAGTTTGTTATTTTCATTATAAAAAAGGAAGGAAAGAATTAAAATAAATTTACATGTTGTAGGACTCAGTTTATGTTCGAAATTAAGTTTAAATTATACAACAATTTCAATGAGATTTAACTGTTTAGTTGATATTATATTTCGAAGGTGGTCTAATTTATAAATATTGGACTACATTTCAACATTTGTTAAAAGTATGATATAATTAGGATGCCAAGCTAATATCATTTTGAGAAAAAGAGAAAAGTCATGTCTTCAGCGATTTAACCCTTAACTCATTGTTTTAAAAGTATATTGCTGCAAAGGTGTCCACTGTTGACTTTAATAGAGGAAAGGTAAAATGATGTGCTATTGCATGCAAATCCTAAATTGTCTGTTTTGTGGTTTTATTGAAAAATAATAAAATTCAAATATTCTGACAAGCATCTTGAAAAGTGTATGTGGAATTCACAAATCTTATAATTATTCCTTAATGAAAGCACTGTATACATACTAAGACTAATGATTGGCAAGATTTCTCATTTCCATTACTGTTTATGATCAATAATTAGTTGGTTGTGTGTATAGTCAACCTACTTTGGAATGGAGATTGATCATAAACAATGAAAGGCCTCAATTATCATTCACTTCGTTGACAAAACAATGCAAGTTATGATACATTTTCACTTGACCCGACCCCTGATGTTCCAATATGCCCCTCAGTTGATAACTGTTTATTCAACTACTATAATGTTAGTGTTATGCATAACTGCACTATGGATATCCGGCGACATTGATGCATTGCATCAACTTTCTCTTGTAGAGTAATGATTCCTGAAACAGAAAATACACAGGAGGCGAAAAGTGTCTATCCGGATAGGCCTGCGCAGGATGCTTAGGCTGATCCGGGCCGATACATTACGCAGAGTCCACAATGTTGGTTTTCTCGCGGCACGGCTCAATTATAATGTTGACCCCTTAAACCATAGGAATAGCACTACAATCAATCTGTATTAACTCTTTCAGCGCCAAAGGCAATATTGAGATTTTTACAAACAATACAGATTCAGGTGAGGCAGCTCGTAACGAGCTGTCTCACCTGAAATCTGCATTGTTTGGCTGTAAGTTATAAAGATATTCCAAAAATCCTATAACATGAAAATAGTTTCGTCCGAGTTTGAACATGGAATAGTCTACTTTAAACAATTCGGCGCTGAAAGGGTTAAACCGTGCCGACCTGCAGACGCATTTTGATGCAGCTCCGGAATATGGTTAAATATTTGTCATATTTGTGTTATCTGTATGCTTATACAAAATGTGTCATATTTGTGTTATCTGTATGCTTATACAAAATGTGTCATATTTGTGTTATCTGTATGCTTATAATAAATTTGTCTTCATTCTGAACACTGCTTGTCTTTAGGAAAAAGTTAATACGCGTGTATGACATGTGTATAACCTTATAGCTTTATCAAAACCATTTCTTGCATTCAAACAGTTTACACCTTGATTATCGAAAAGCTACATCACGAATTAACCGAAGTAATCAAAAGTTTGTCTTAACTCTTCCTATGTAAAACTTCATCCTGTATACTACTCTGCGGGTAATTTGCTTGTTTGCTTTATTGGGGTTTTACGACGTTTTTCAACATTAGTTCAGTTATATCACGGCGATGGTATTTATTCAGTAGCGATCCCCGCGCAAACAAACCAGTATTAGGCTATGAAATGTGCCTTGCTCAATGCAATACCGCCATGATTGCCGCGATTATGGATCGAACCCGGGACACCCGAAGCCAACTCCAAGACGCTTACCAATCGGCTAGGGCGGATCCATCTCTCGTGCAATAACACGCCAACATAACTTATTTTCATTTTCAACACTATATGGTGATTAAGTGCTCTGCCTCTGTGATGTAACTTGAATAATGCTGAAAACGGCATTCAACCCACCCCCCCCCCCCCCCCCCCCCACACTTCCCACCCCGAAAAAAAATCAGCATATAACATGTTTCGAATGATTTCCTATTATTTAAGCCTAGTAATCAATAGATATCTCTTTTATACATTTGAAACAGGTTAACACCGACTGGTTAGCGTTTCAACCCGGGGATTTGGAACCGGGCGTCCCGGGATCGATCCCCAAGTCGCAGCTCTACGGTCATGGTGGGGCACATTTCCTAGACTAGTACTGGTCTGTTAACCCGGGGAACATTAATAAGTGAACTATCGCCGTGATATAACTGAAATAATGTTGAAAACGTCGTTAAACTCTGATAAAACAATAAACGAACTAAATGAATATATGAAATACAACAGTTATATCAGTTTGAGAAAATATATGTTTGCATGACAAAGATATGATATTAGCTTAAGGTAACTTGTTTTCTAACAAATTCCGATAAAAAAATAAATAATGTTTTGTATTATTAACATGTAAATTGCTCTATATATATACAATACAGATGGAAAAAGCAGTGTGTAATCCTTTCCCACATACATACGCTTGCTGACGCCTATTTAGCAAATTATTAATAATTAAAAATTTGAAAAAAGGAGAAATTTGTCGCAATGTTTTCAACTTTATTCATTTAATTGTTCTTTCATTAATAAAGGGTTTCCTGTTTGTTCACTTACCGTTTTCAAAAAGTCATCGGCTACAGATGTATTGCACACGTGGGTGGGAAAGGGTTAATCTAGTTAACGCAATACAGATTGGTTCCAGTCTAATTCCATATCAGTGAGGATCAGTTCTCTACAGCATACAGCGTTAAGTGATAGTATCAGTGCGTTTCCTTGAGGGATAATATCATTTGTTCGATCCGATCATTTCCAGTCTGTAAACATTTAATTTGCTATTTGTTTTCTCCTTTCGCGTTTCGTCGGGAGAGAATCCCCACTCTTTAACTATAACAGAACGGAATATAACAGAAATGTTAATTGACATTAACTCTTTCAGCGCCGAATTGTTTAATGTAGACTCTTCCATGTTCAAAGTCGGGCGACTCTATTGTATATGCTTTAATAACCATAAGGCAAACAATGCTGATTTCAGGTGAGACAGCTCGTTACGAGCTGACTCACCTGAATCAGTATTGTTTGCAAAAAGCTCAATATTGCCTTTGGCGCTGAAAGAGTTAAGCATATAAGCTCATAGTCACATAAAACATACATATGGATATACATACAACAGAAAATGGCATGTCGTTTAATACATACATATATACATAACATTGTTATCATAATTTTATACATTTAGGTTGAAAACGTGAGAATACTTCCGCTTATTGTTACGTATTCCTGAAACATACAGCATCCAGTACTGGTCATATACTAGTATTTCATGTTTTACCATTACCTATATGTTGTTATGGTTTATGATAACTTCAATGTTGTACACGAACTATGTCGATATTTCGCTTTTAATCATACATTAGTAGGAGATGGAGATGGAGATCAAAATTTTGAAATGTTGAAAGTTCTGCAAATATTGCTAATAGTGACAACAAAGTAAGTAATAAGTAGTTCAAAACTATTATGGCAGTAAATGTTGAAAAATGGTCAATTGAAAGTCATGCAAATGTACAAAATGTGGCTTACTGGGTATATCTACCCAGTAAATATGAAGCATGAACGATCAATATTTAGATCTTAATGGTAATGGAGAGTGAAATTATTACACTCATTTTATTCCAGAATTATGATTCTGATATTTAAAGACAACTTTTGAACGGTTTTAGAACTTTAACAATACTATTTATTTTCTGCAGTTTAGCACCTTTAAACTTATATAGTTTACATCGATTGCGAAACAAGCTTAAAGCTTATATTAATCAAGCTCGATGTCTGCTTCCGGGAGACATAACCAATACTAGCGCCGTTTTCGTGGAGTATTATACATTGACAGTGAGCGCTTCGTTCTCTATGTATTTATGTCGAGTTACGTTTGTTTGATAGTATACGTTGTCAGTATGCGCTTCTTCCAATGCTTGTGACACACACTTACGATTGTTTAATACGATTCATTGACAGAGCACAGGCGTCCGAGTTTTTGTTAAAGGATAATTGAAAAAAAAAACATGCAATACCTGGTTAAACTACTACAAATAGTAATTATATGGTCCATATGCTATAATAATTACGACCGTAATGTTATCGTATGAGAAAACTCGGGGAATCCCCCAAAAAGAGCGTGTTGCTCTAAATAGACTCCCTTTTGTATTATATATAATTATACTATATGGACCGTATAGAGGGGCTATTTATAGTAACACGAGAGGGATTCCCCAAATTACCATTACGATCATTTTTATCATTTTTATAAACAATATAGATATAATTTTTGAGTATTTTAACGAGGTATTTTATGTTTTCCCCTATTTTCTTCTGTAACGGAAATTCTGACGCTTGTGGACAGAGAGTGCTTCTTCCAATGCTTGTGTGTGTGCACTTACGATCGTTTAATACGATTCATTGACAGAGATTGCAGCGTAGTATATGTGTGTATGAACACTCACGTCTGCTTAGTACGTCGTACTTCGTATGCTTGTATGTCCACACATACGTTCGTGTAATTGTGTACAGTGACAGCTAAGGCATCGTCCTCGATGTAGGTAATATTCTAACCAACCATGATCCCGCTTAACACTTTCCCTCATACGACAATTCTGCAGCAGACGACTCCGAAACCATCTTGGTAAACATATGAACACTCTTCCTCAGTTATCCCGTTCCCTTATACGACAATTCTGCAGCAGACTACTTTAAACATATTTTGCCAAAAAATTAAAAAAAACCTCTATAATTGAATGGATAACCTATGACTTAAAGTGGAAACCATTGTGACAAAAGGAGAAATTGCTCGTTTTGAGCAATTTCTTCTTTTGTCACTATGTTTTTAAAAAAGCCGTCTGCTGCAGAGGCGTCAGAAAGCGTCTATATGAGGGTAAAGGTTAATGTTCGCATAGTCAATTTACTAAGTTGAGAACCAGTGTTAACCCTTTCCCCCCTCTTGCAGACTCATTCTGGCGCATCTGCAGTAGACGACTGTTGAAAACATTGTGGCAAAAGGAGGAATTGCTCACGATGACCAATTTTTGCTTTTGCTACACTGTTTTAACCCTTTCCCACATACAACAATTCTAGAAACAGACAACTTTAAAAGAAAAAGTGACAAAAACAGAAAGAACTCCATAAAAGATAACTTTATTGTAAAATAAAGTTAAAAACATTGTGGCCAAAGGAGAAATTGCTCATCATGAGCAATTTCTCCTTTGGCCACAATGTTTTCGAAAGTCGTCTGCTTCTATTGCGTCAAAATGCGTCTGCAGATAGGAAAGGGTTAAACTCTATTCTAAAAATTATCTTTTATATAAAGAGATTTTCCATAATTTTTTCTCCAATTCATTTTAAAGACGTGCACTGCAGATGTCTCTGTACGTGGAAAAGCGTTAATATGGAACGCCTTTACTGTCTTAGTATGTTGTATTGTATTATATGCAGTACATTTTCACGTATATGAGGTACATATTTCATTTGACGTGGTACATTATTCATGATATGCAGTGTCTTTTCTATTACGTGACATTATATGTGGTGTATTTGTTTGTGTATGCAGTAGTTTCACATGTATACGCTGTATGTTGGTCAATATATGCGATGTATGTTTTAATATATGAAGTGCCTGCACGTATCTTTATACCTGGTGCATTATTATGTATGTGTTCATAAAAAATCATAGTAGGCAATGCATTTGGCAATATGTTCGGTCCATACTAATGTATACATGGTGTAAGCAGCTTTATATACGGTACACTTTTCATTAGGATGATCATACTTTCCGGCATTCTCCGTAATTATTTATCCAGAAAATACTGAGTGACAGATAGATATAAACATTTACACCGTTTACTCAATTTAAAAAAAAGCGCTTGAATAATTTATAAATAGATGTGTACACATGTTCTGAATACACGAGGGGCAGAAATGTCGTCGTCTGCACTGAAATCCGCTCTAGACGAGATTGGTCTGTTCATTCGGCATGATTTTGCAGTCTGATCAAAATCTAGAATCTAAAGTCTGAATATTACTAGTCTAATAATATATGACCTCTCACAAGCTCGAATGCTTATGTTATATGAGTAGAGTATTACATGTACTTACATATGCTTATTAGAAGCTTCAGTCAACTTATGACGATTATGATAAGCAGAGCAAATATGCAGGCTGATTTGAACCTACACTGTTCAGAAAAAAACAAAGTTATGCCTTTTCCCAAAGATAAAATCAAATATATCATGTAAATCACTTTTCAAGTTATTTTTAACGAATTATTTTTTCTCAAAAAATAATTCCGAAATCCTGGATCCGCCCCTGGTGACGAAAACAAGTCGAACTAACGCTGTATAGAACAATGTAAATCTCACAAATATGCCATGGGTGTTTTGACAGACTTTACGCAGAGCTCAGTGAAAGAGTTAGTGTGCATGTTAAACGCTCGCATCGCCGTTGAAATGCTACATTTACTTAAACTGTCAACTGATAAAAAAAATCTCTGGACAAAAATATTAATAATAATAAAATAGACTAAATTGTGCAATAGCATGATCAATTGCATTCATAAATTAGATTTTACAATACATGTTCAAAATAATTCGTTACTAGTACTTTCAGTACTTTGATTCTTATTTCTAGAAGCTGCTGAGGAATTTAAAGTTGTTTTTATGAGGAAACATTACCATAAAGTGGTAACCTAAACACATTTTTAAATCTTTTCCGTAATACAACAAGTATGCATCAGATGACTTTAAGGCAAAACTATAGAAAATCTTAATAAATGAAAGTATAATTATTGAAGAGGGGTTGGTTGAACCATGCTGAGTGTATTTAATACACTCACCCTGGTTGAACGCATTGTGACAAATGGAGGAATTTCTCAAGATGAGTAATTTATCCTTTGACCATAATGTTTTCAAGAGTTGTCTGCTCCAGGAATTAGAGATCGTCTGCATAGACGACATTCTGCATCTCGTCTATTTAGAAAATGTGTACACTTTTCATAAATATTATTCCACAAGGCCTTTTTAAAATGGATTAGACGGTGTTAATGTTCAAACCTATCTGTCATGCTCGGTAATTTCCGGAAATAATTCCGGAGAATGCCGGAGAATGCCGGAAAGTATGATCATCCCCAATGTTAAAGCACCGCGTATAAAGTTTAAACCACCGCATATAATCAAAGTACCACCACACGTATTGAAGAATAGACTGCATATAATATTGTTTGTATTGCATATGACGTTGTTTGCACACTATATAATGGTTATTCTACTGTATCTTCATACTTATGCACTTCATATTATTAAATAACCACTATATATTATACAAAATGCACTGCATATCATGCAAACTGTACCACGTCAAATGAAATATGTACCTCGTATACATGAAAATGTACTACGTATAATACAATACAACATAGTAAGACAGTAAAGGCGTTCCATACGTTAACGTACAATTTTAACTTGATGAAGGTCTTTATACTAAAATGATTTGAGTCTTAGGTTTGAAACCCGACTCGGTCATTGGTTCTTTCCGATGATTGAGAAAGGTCATTGTGAATACGCTATTCGTCCTCCACCTATGTGCTAATTAGTATTTTTGGGAAAGAAGCCAATTGCTTGAGAAGAATACTGTGTGGAATAATACCTGTAGTGTAAAATCTGGTTCGGTGAGCTGGACACCGTGATATAAATGCAAAACTACTCAAAGCGGCGCTTAACTTTAAACCAATGAATCTTCTAGCTAATTTGTTGTTTAAAGTCTGGTATGGGTTTGTGTTGATTGTTTTGTTTGTTTTCACGAACATATTTGGGGATTATTATAAGGTTAGGTTTCTTTGTCAATATTCAATGATTGAAGATTCGCCTTAAAATGGTTTTCTCTTATTCCAACAGGAAGAATATAGTAAACAACACAATTTACACAAACAAATCCAGCAACCATTTCAAGCTCGACGAAATCAGTTTCTATTAGCGAAAGCGTTAAAAAGATGAGATAACCGATTCGCTAATGTATTTTCCGTGCTCATCTGTGTATTCCGTCTGATTTGTTTAAACAAAGCAGATGTCCCTAGGCATTTCTTAGGGGAAATAATGAAATTCCGAGGCATTGACTATCTTTTAAAACGTTTTGTAAATCCATTATTGTAACGCCTTGGATTAGAAAAATAACATCATCGAACAGATTTATTACCAGACGGTATAAATGGTTGTTGGCTCGTCCTAAAATTGACTTATAAAAGAAATCATATTTACGACTAGTTATTTGGGCAATATTTGCGATCATCTATGTCCTAGGTCTAAATCGGTGCTTACGAGTTTAGCTGATTCAATTCAATTCAATTCAATTTCTTGATTCGATTATTAAGTTCTCTGGTCCGTTAACATTATATAAATATCACATTCCTGCGAGGGCGCTATTAAAAATTGTCAACCTGAGAAAAATAATATTTTCGAAGGTTTACGATTTTTAATAGCGCCCTCACTGGAATGTGATATTTATCTTATTATACCGTAAAAATAAATATAATGTATAATGTACGACCTTCACCGTGTCAAACGAATTTCGGAAGTTTAAAACGCGGATTTTGCGGCTTTATTTTTGCCGAACCGTGCGCGCATCAAAGTTGCGCATGTGATATTATTTTGCCGGTCAATGTTACCGGGCACTATTAATAATTAGTGACTGATCGGTAATGGGGAATTTACATAGATAATTTTTAACTGAGGTATAATAATACTATTTACAAATACATGTAATACACTAAGAATGACACAACTCGACTGAGTTGAATTTCAGAAACAGTATCGTAGTAAGATATTCTTAAATTTTAAAAACAAAGTGGTATAATTACACGTTAGCTATACACTGTTTGAAGATATCATTCTGGCAAAAAAAATGTTTTAAATGTTTGATACCCTCAGCTCAAATTATTTCTGTTTATCCATTCAAACCGTTCATTAAAGAAGTCTACCGTATTTCTTTTACAACAGTATTAAGCTCGCTTTAAATATTTAAAGGGAGCAATAAATCTGTTGCAGAATTTCCATCATCAAACATTTGTATTATTGCATAAGATGATCGCATTGCCTTTTCAAATCGAAACGTAAGGCAAATACAGTAATTTTACAGAGATCGAAAGTATCAATGGTAACAACAGTGGTTTTCCCTTTTCAGGTCATATGGAGGAAAGCCTCAGAGCCGAATCCAATCAGTATAGGTGAGGAGATATTCTTCTCGAAGGACAATCGCTTCAACGTGAGTATATCGAAAGAGAGAAGAGAGTACAATCTACTTGTACAAGATGTCCGACGGACCGATGCTGGCGTCTACGAATGTCAAGTTCCGGCGAAGGATAAACTCATACGATTGGTGCTTTTAATAGTCTTAGGTAATTTATATATTCGTGTGCGTGTGGTGTGGTGTGGTGTGGTGTGTGTGGTGTGTGTGGGTTGGTTAGTGGACGTGGATGTGGGTTTTTAAGAAGAGTGTAAATGACTGGGTGTGTGGCGTGCGTGTGGTGTAGTGTGGCGTGCGTGTGGTGTAGTGTGGTGTAGTGTGATGTGTGTGTGTGCTGGTGGACGTGGATGCGGGGGGTTATAAGTATAGCGTGAATGACTGGGTGTGTGGCGTGCGTGTGCAGATGTGGATTTGGGTGGGTATGTGGTGTCGATGGATATCTATGTGAATATGGGTTTGTGTTTGTTATTGGTGGATGAGGATGTGTATGTGCGGGTGTGTGATGTGGGTAGACGTGGATGAGAGGTTTTTAGCGTGATAATGTGTTGCTTGTTGACGTGCGTGTGGGGATATAGATGTGGTCGGTTGGCATTGTGAATAGATGTTGATGTGGGTGTGTGTGTGTGTGGCGTGTGGGTGGATGTGCTAATTTGTTTTGTTGTGTGTATTAGCTTGGAGATGTGTGTGGGTGGGTGTTGTAGGTGAGTGGATGTGCTTGAACATATATTGTGTTGTATGCCTTTGTAGGGGGTGTACATGTATGTGTGTTAGTGGATGTGGGGCATACGTTTTTATCTCACACATGCTATACATTTTGGATTGATATTATGTTTTATTTGAATTCGTTACTCATGGTGCGTTGACCACCTAACTATGCGAATAAATTAAAACAAGCATTGTCACGTGTTCTGGGTTATTTGAGACGCATTCAAGGATATTGTTTTATATGGGTCGTATTCGTATTAAAGCGTATTTTACATCTATAAAAACTTAAGAGAATTAAAGTCATATTATCTTACTAAGGCTACAGCGGAAAAGATGCTAGCTGAATTTAAGTAATGCAATTAAATGAGTTTGTTTATCTAACTCGATGTTATTTTTGGTCAGCGAAAATATCTGACATGAGTTGTCATTTTATATAAAGTTTTATTAAACAAGTTAAAGAGATTTGTTTTTAAGCGAGGCTTTGTCAGATTCTTTCTATCACATGACGAAACACAAAAAGAAAATCGGGTTTTCGCTGTCAGAAAATAGTCCCAACATGTAATACTTTTAAAATAGTTATTTATTTATTTAATGGGGTTTTACACCGCTTTCAACATTATTTCAGTTATATCACGGCGACAGTTCACTTATTCATGATCCCTGGGTAAACAAAGCAGTACTAGGCTAGAAAATGTGCCTTGCCCAAGGGCACTCCACTATGACCGTAGTGCCGCGACTGGGGATCGAACAATACTTAATAGACTGTTAACTAATCTCACAAAAAGATATTTTTATGACCGATAATTGTCCCTTTACATGTACCTCGTCCATCTATCGTGACTATCGTTTGTGTCTACCGGATACACGTTCTCAGCCTTTTTGTAATAATTCGCGGATGAATACACGAATAGTGATTCGGTCGTGTTATATTACACGTGTGACATATAACGAAATACGTAATGGGTATATCACATCGGATACAAGGATTGTCATGTGATTAATTTAGATAAGAGTTATAGGCATTTCTTTAAGTTGTGTTCGTTGACAAATTATTAAAGAGAATAATACTTTTCAGTTATGAAGAAGAGTCTTATGTTTCTAAAAAAATGCGGTTATATATATTGAGTTTGTTTTTTATTGCAGGCACACCGAAACCCCCGAACCACAACAATGGAGTAAAACGTGAGTGCTTTAACATTGTATACCCGATAGTCTCTGTGGTAGCGAATTAAATACAATTCAAGAATCAGTTGAGCTCGATTAAAATTCAATTAATGTGTTCATTTAATTTAATTTTATATTTGCTTTAACATAATAATATGAACATTTAATTAAAAATCGGAATACTTGAACATCATGAAAAGAAGAGAAAAAATAACGTGTTTTCATACAAAGATTTTGTTTTTACATTCTTATCAAGATCAATTAGTGCTGTCTGATACATGCAAATATGACGTCAAAAGTCACGTGGTATACATACACTGAAACATGAGATATCGTCTGCAACAGGACGTAAACGTTAATTTGTAAGATGGCGTTTCGTTACATTTAACACTTAAGCAGAGGGGATTTATCTGGTATAGTGACTAGGTTTTCCATTTAAGACAATGTTGTAAATCGTTGTTAAAACGTCTGGGCTTTAGACAAGGTAAAATGACGTATAGTCGTAATTTAGTATCGGAAGCATGCAGACACACCATTATATGTGTTATACACAGTCCATGAGTCATGAGGCTCTAAACTATAACACTATATGCTCCAAATGACTTCTAGTTCAAAAGTGAAATTTCAACGGACCAACCAGATACTTGAGCACCAAGTCTGATACACAGATTAAAGTTCTGAATCAAAAATGAAATTTCAACTGACCAATCAGATACTTGAGCACCAAGTCTGATACACAGATTAAAGTTCTGATTGAAAAATGAAATTTCAACTGACCAATCAGATACTTGAGCACCAAGTCTGAACACAGAGTAAAGTTCTGATTCATAAATGATATTTCAACTGACCAATCAGATACTTGAGCACCAAGTCTGAACACAGAGTAAAGTTCTGATTCAAAAATGATATTTCAACTGACCAATCAGATACTTGAGCACCAAGTCTGATACACAGATTAAAGTTCTGAATCAAAAATGATATTTCAACTGACCAATTAGATACTTGAGCACTAAGTCTGATACACAGATTAAAGTTCTGATTGAAAAATGAAATTTCAACTGACCAATCAGATACTTGAGCACCAAGTCTGAACACAGAGTAAAGTTCTGATTCAAAAATGATATTTCAACTGACCAATCAGATACTTGAGCACCAAGTCTGATACACAGATTAAAGTCCTGATTCAAAAATGAAATTTCAACCGACCAATCCGATACTTGAGCACCAAGTGTAATACACAGATTAAAATTCTGATTCAAAAATGAAATTTCAACTGACCAATCAGATACTTGATGACTAAGTCTGAACACAGTGTAACGTTTAGAGCCAGGTCACAACACAACACAACAAGCATCGTAACGTTTTGAAGGTCAGTTCCCAAATTGAAATAAGTTTAATAACTTTCGCATTGTTTATTTGTTTAAAAACACTATGGTCAAAAGTTCAAAAATATTCTATCCAATATATAAGAACAGTGCAGAACTTGACAAGACTGTTCAGACGCGCTTACTGATCTAGATCTTCACTGGAAGCAATGTCTGGCACATCTGTTTTTCGCATGACCTAACCCATAATGATAGCTGACTATTAACAGAACAGAACAGAATAAAACAGAAAATTGTTTATTTCTTTTTACTCGTACATGGTACATCGTCATACAATCAAATACAAAATACAAAATATTAAATACATTACATGAAAACATGAAACAAACGGGGGGAAACAGAAAACAGGGTGTTTACTACAAGTTTTTGAGGACAAACACATCACATCACGTTATTATAGAGAAAATATGAAAAAAATAAAATAAATATCGATCTAATATGACAATTAGATTAAGGTTTTGGTAGATCTTAACGTGTGCCAGAGTTATTTGCAAAGAGGTCATCATGAAACGTTTATTTATTATTATTTGCTTGTATGGTGTTCTTCGCCGATTTCAACAATTCTTCAGTTATATCACAAGGTTTTAGTGCTACGGGTAATTTCTCCGTTTACCACAATATTTTTTGAAAAATCATTTGCTGATGGGGCAGCGAAATATGTATGGAAATGGTTAAAAAAGCGTCCATATGTCACTGTGATTTGTTTCTACGATCCTTACCATACTAAACCGTCGTACCGCTTTATTCCTACAACTTGTATGTATGATACATATGAACTTATAGGTCTCTCCGAGTAGACAATACAAAGCAAGGTATCGCTCCTGCAACATACTTTGTCTAGTATAATTAATCGTGTATATCTTTTTAAGACAGAATATATAGAAAAGTTATACACATTTCTACATTTTCAATAACGAAAAAACAATAATTTTCTCATACAATAACATATGAATGGCGGCCCCCCATGAACGCATTTAGAATGACGTAAATT
Source organism: Serripes groenlandicus (assembly GCA_031761405.1). NCBI lineage: Eukaryota > Metazoa > Mollusca > Bivalvia > Cardiida > Cardiidae > Serripes > Serripes groenlandicus. The sequence continues at coordinate 133,138,281 of JASEVX010000002.1, read as the reverse complement.
ATATTTCAATGGCATCACTTCACATTTCAGTCACGTGTCATTACCATATTTGGTACCGTGTTTGACCTAGTAAAATCCGTAAATTCCGCGATGGTGAATTTGCATGAGACAGTTCATAACCGCAGCACACCACAAATGGCAACAGTATTTGAGTGAAACAGTTCATGATCAATCACTTTTATCAGCTATCAACACCTCCCATTTAACATCCTGGCATCGCATAACACTTGATGTGTGCTGCTTTAACATTATAATTCACAATAAAATGTTTTCGAAATAAACTGTGGCATTGTGTCCTCTTTTTATATTGTGGCATTTTGTCCGGGGACATTATGTCCCGGATTCTTCATAACCATCTCGTTGTTACAGTAGTATAACGTCCGTCACGGGTGCCAGTTGTCGCAGGATCAATCCCCGACCAAGTCATTCCAAAGACATTTAAACATTGTTAGAAATGACATCCCTTCCTTTGCGCTCAGGATTGTTAGGGTTAGCATTTTGACTAATGTGCTGGTGTCAGGTTAAATGTACCAGTTGTACTGGTAACATACCTAGGATACACGGTGTTAAAATAACAGACAAACTGGTTGAAAAAGGCATACAACGCAATTACGGACACAAACTAACAAACAAACTTCATTTTGGAAGTGGGTCCGTTCTGATATGGCCGACTGTTGAGCTGCCAGCTAATCAGATAATGGTCTAGAATGTCTGCCCGTCTTGTGACTGGCCAAAAGGGCAGAAATAGAGGAGTTAACGTGCCAAGGTCAGAAATGACTCCTGGGTTAGGTTAGCTTTCCATGGGTTGACATTATTATTAACAAACGCTTTGAGGTTTTATAGCGATTGCAGTAATGTTTCGCCTCCAAAATTGTTTCACTTAAGTGCAATGCACATCACTAGAAGAGCCTAATTAATGGCGTTAAATCTTGCAATACAAACAGAACGTGAGATTTGGCAAACAGCGAAATTAGATTAAACGCTTTAACCTAGTGCATGCTGATACAATTAGCACACTTCAAGTGCCTTTAATCCTTTCCCTCATATAGACGCTTTCTGACGCCTCTGCAGCAGACGGCTTTTTGAAAACATAGTGACAAAAGAAGAAATTGCTCAAAACGAGCAATTTCTCCTTTTGCCACAATGTTTTCCACTTTTAGTCATAGGTTATCCATTCAATTTTAGAGATATTCTATTTTTTGTCAAAACATGTTCAAAGTCGTCTGCTGCAGAATTGTCGTATGAGGGAAAGGGTTAAGACACATCACAGGAAAGGAGACCTTCAGGGCTTGTGTAAGAACAAGCGAATATCCAGATCAGACACAGCATCTCCGCTTCTTGATCGGGATCTTCCGTTTGAATAATGTGCAGCGGTTTTCATTTACTATTCGTTGTTCATTATACTTCTAAAGTTTTCGGGAAAAAAATTCGGAGTAACAACATCTCATATTTTCTTGATGGTTACAGACTTAGAAATTGTGCTGGCTTATGAACTTTTTAATCCGAATTAGAATGGTATTAAGCTTAAATGTTGAAAGACGGACCCCTGGCTGTCAACGATACGTGAGAAATTTTAACCATTTCCGACATATAACACATCTGAAGCAGACTGCTGCCGAGGCGTGGGAAAGTGTGTGTATATATGTGCAGTAGAGTACCTGACCAATATAAAAGACAATATGTTGTTATGTGTTTGTATCAGATAATACTCATATGGCCTTGCTATGTAGCTAGCTTGTGTAGCGACGTGGCAACGTGGCTACACAAGATAGCTACATAGCAAGGTGGCAGAGTGTTCGCCTCCTGGACAAAGAGGTCGCGAGTTCGAGTCCTGGTCTGGTAGGACATTGTCAGCTTGGTAACGTTTGTTCCCACTCCACTATACATGTGGAAAAGGTTTAAAGATCGACTATACACACTCGTCGAAGTTGACGTTTTTATTCAAAACGCTTTTCATGCTATAGGCTTTTTTTCATGTTACGTTGCTCATTTGATCTTCTCAAATTTGTTTTTCGTATTGCAGATACAGATTCAAGTATACTCCCGCCCTACGTCATGCCAGGTAGGTAGTCAAGCGTTAATTTATTAACCCTTTCCCTCATATAGACGCTTTCTGACAGCCTCTGCAGCAGAACGGCGTTTTGAAAACATAGTGACAAAAGAAGAAATTGCTCAAAACGAGCAATTTCTCCTTTCGCCACACCCTTTTTCCACTTTAAGTCATAGGTTATCCATTCAATTATAGAGATTTTCTATTTTTTGACAAAATATGTTCAAAGTCGTCTGCTGCAGAATTGTCGTATTGTCGCGTTAATTGGATATGCAGTGTCACTGGAATACCGATCTCACTGAAACGTCTCTGCAGAACCAAAAACGGTCGTATATAGCTATGACGACTGCCACATAATAAGTCGTCTCAGATTGACTTTTACGTCAGTCAATCAAATTGGTCGCCTTCACGAACGTTATGAGGCAACAGGGGAGATAACCGATATAAATAAACGAGATAGAAAATCGGTGATTGTCGAGTGCTCCGAATATGTATATGAATATTTAAATGACTAGGGTCAATTTGCGATGACCTATTATGTGGTATTGTCATATTTCGTATACGTGCAGCGAAGTATATTGGTCTAGTTTAATTGAGATCGCAGGCGATTTGATGTTTTGTTGTACAGAAAGCTGTACAGAAAGCTGTACAGAAAGCTGTACAGAAAGCTGTACATATAGCTGTACAGAAAGCTGTACAGAAAGCTGTACAGAAAGCTGTACATATAGCTGTACAGAAAGCTGTACAGAAAGCTGTACAGAAAGCTGTACAGAAAGGTGGTTATGTTCTTCATGTACCCCTTGACCACCTGCAGACACGTAATGCATCTTCAGCCTTGGAACCGGGTGTCCCGGGTTCGATCCCAATACGCGGCGCCGGGGTCAGGGTTGAGTACTCTTGGGCAAAGCACATATTCTAACCTTGTACGGTTTTGTTCACACAGGAATCATAAATAAGTGAACTCTAGCTGTGATACAGATGAAATATTGTCGAAAACGGCAAAAAAAAAAAAAAAAAAAAAAAAAAAAAAAAACGTCTTCAGCAGACCTTTCCATGAAACATTGTGGCTCGTAGTCTTTTGCAAAGCATGTTTTCGCCTCATTCTTTTGACCAACTTTCGTCATATGTTTGACGGAGTTATGTACCTTTAGTATATTGAGGGGTGAACGCAACACTGGTCTAACTCATTTTTTTTCAAAAATGACTTTTTTACATTTTTCAGAAGTATACCATGGCATACATCTGCAAGTGAAAAATAAGGGTCAGATTCTGAGATTTAAGGGGTTTAGGGGTCAGTTGGCATTTTGGTCTAACTTGAAACAAAAATATATTTTTATGCAACAGTGATCTAACTTGAGTTAGCACAGTGTTGCATATTTAAATTCAAGTTTTGTTTATGGTTACATCAGAGTTAGGACATAATTTTTTCAATTTTTCATTGTACACAAAATTACAATAGTTTAACTTAGATTAGTAACTTTGTTTTATCCTGTCAGAGTAAAAATGAAAGTTTTTATGACAACACTTCAATATTATATAAATCAGGGAAATAGCTTGAAAATCTTTTAATGAGAATGATTCCAATCTTTCAATAATTGAAATTGCACTTAAGAAACACTCTCTACATCTCATTTGGTTTCTGTTTTAACACATTCTCCAATGCTACTTTAGACACCTTTGAAGGTAACACATTTTGAAAACTATAGTGGAAAAAAGGACAGTATTGAAATGAACAATGAATCCCTTTCCCACAATGTACCTGCATTGCACTTTCAATTTTCGAGGTGTTACATTGTTTAAAAGATATTTTTAATATAATATATTTAGTACTGCATGATGCGATTCCCTATATATAGCTACACAGGAACAATATGTGTTTACTTTGATACTAGACAATTCAGAGCATAATGTGAAGTTTGGAAACTATGTTTTCAGAGATGACATTGTTTGTTGGTGGAAAATGATAAATTCTGATAACTTTGAAGCATTGATTCATGTTGAAGATTTTCTAATAGATTGTGAACAGTTTATTGAACGATCATGACAGTTTGAAACAATATATATTTCTTCAAAAATATTAAGTTCATCCAATAACATCATGATACATTCTTGAGAAAAATATTCCAAACTTCTCCCTTTGCAGAACGGTTTCATCATTCCAATGGTTAATGTTGTTTAACATGGCAAGAACTTTAACTAGTACATAGCATACAAATGGTTTTAGTTGACCATGTATTATCTGTGTCACAATCATCATTCTGTCCTTCCTTCCAAAATGCCTCAAATGAGATATTCATTCATCCAACCAATCATGACCTTGACATTCACAGGGCCTTTGCTTGTCCAATGTTGCAGACTATGCTAGTAGTTGCAGAATGTTATTACACATGCAAAGAATGTATATGAGCTGAAGTAAATAACCTGGTCTGTGAATGGAGTTCTTAACATAGAAACTATCAACTGAGTGTCCACTGCATATGATAGATGAAGATACATTCATGACTTATCTGTGCTAACTGTCATGCCTTGAGCTAGCTGTGGCAAATTTCATTTTCTGACCTATATGTAGCTATGTCCACTTTAATGCCTTGACCTAGCTGTTCCCATGTTCATGCCCTGACTTAGCTTTGTCCACATTCATGCCGTGATTTAGCTTTGCCCACATTCATTTTCTTACTTAGCTTTGTCGATGTTTATGCTCTGACTAAGCTTTGTCTTTGTTCATGCCTTGAATTAGCTTTATACATGTTCATGCCCTGACTTAGCTTTGTCCACATTCATGCGCTGACTTAGCTTTATCCATGTGTACCCTTGAATTAGCTTTGTCTATATTCATGCCTTGCCTTACCTTTGTCCATTCTCATGCCATGACCTAGCTTTATCCACATTAATGCCCTGACTTAGCTTTGTCCATGTTCATGCCTTAAATAAGCTGTGTCCATTATATTCATGCTCTAATTAAGAGTTGTCCATTATCATGCCCCAACCTAGCTTTTATCACATTCATACCCTGAATTATCTTTGTCCATATTCATGTCATCCACATTCTTGTCTTGACCTAGCTGTGTCAACATTCAAAACCTGACCTAGCTGTGTCAACATTCAAAACCTGACCTAGAGGTGTCAACAGTCATGCCCTGACCTAGTTGTGTCCATAGTCATGTATTGACCTAGCTGTGTCAACAGTCATGCACTGACCTAGCTTTGTTATCATTCGTGTCGTGACCTATCTATATCAACAGTCAGGCCTTGACATAGCCATCTATGTCCACATTCATGCCCTGACCTAGCTGTGTCAACATTCAAAACCTGACCAAGAAGTGTCACCAGTCATGCCCTGACCTAGAAGTGTCAACAGTCATGTCCTGACCTAGTTATGTCCACAGTCATGTATTGACCTAGCTGTGTCAACAGGCATGCACTGACCTAGCTGTGTTATCATTCTAACCTGACCTAGCTATGTCAACAGTCATGCCTTGACCTAGCTATGTCAATAGTCATGCCTTGACCTAGCTGTGTCAACATCCATGCCTTGACCTAGCTATCTATGTCCTCAGTCATGCATTGATCTAGCTGTGTCAACAGTCATGCCTTGACCTAGTTGTGTCCACACTTATGCCCTGACCTAGCTGTGTCAACATTCAAAACCTGACCTAGAAGTATCAACAGTCATGCCCTGACCTAGAAGTGTCAACAGTCATGCCCTGACCTAGTTGTGTCCACAGTCATGTATTGACCTAGCTGTGTCAACAGTCATGCACTGACCTAGCTGTGTCCATAGTCATGTATTGACCTAGCTGTGTCAACAGTCATGCACTGACCTAGCTGTGTTATCATTCGTGTCCTGACCTAGCTATGTCAACAATCATGCCTTGACCTAGCTATCTATGTCCACATTCATGCCCTGGCCTAGCTGTGTCAACATTCAAAACCTGACCAATAAGTGTCAACAGTCATGCCCTGACCTAGTTGTGCCCACAGTCATGTATTGACCTAGCTGTGCCAACAGTCATGCACTGACCTAGCTGTGTTATCATTATATCCTGACCTAGCTATGTCAACAGTCGTGTCTTGACCTAGCTATGTCAATAGTCATGCCTTGACCTAGCTGTGTCAACAGCCAGGCATTGATCTAGCTATCTATGTCCTCAGTCATGCATTGATCTCGTTGTGTCAACAGTCATGTCTTGACCTAGTTGTGTCAACACTTAAGCCCTGACCTAGCTGTGTCAACATTCAAAACCTGACCTAGAAGTGTCAACAGTCATGCCCTGACCTAGAAGTGTCAACAGTCATGCCCTGACCTAGTTGTGTCCACAGTCATGTATTGACCTAGTTATCTATGTCCTCAGTCATGCATTGATCTAGCTGTGTCAACAGTCATGCCTTGACCTAGTTGTGTCCACACTTATGCCCTGACCTAGCTGTGTCAACATTCAAAACCTGACCTAGAAGTGTCAACAGTCATGCCCTGACCTAGTTGTGTCCACAGTCATGTATTGACCTATCTGTGTCAACAGTCATGCACTGACCTAGCTGAGTCCATAGTCATGTATTGACCTAGCTGTGTCAACAGTCATGCACTGACCTAGCTGTGTTATCATTTGTGTGCTGACCTAGCTATGTCAACAGTCATGCCTTGACCTAGCTATATATGTCCACATTCATGCCCTGACCTAGCTGTGTCAACATTCAAAACCTGACCAAGAAGTGTCAACAGTCATGCCCTGACCTAGAAGTGTCAACAGTCATGCCCTGACCTAGTTGTGTCCACAGTCATGTATTGACCTAGCTGTGTCAACAGTCATGCACTGACCTAGCTGTGTTATCATTCTATCCTGACCTAGCTATGTCAACAGTCGTGCCTTGACCTAGCTATGTCAATAGTCATGCCTTGACCTAGCGGTGTCAACAGCCATGCCTTGACCTAGCTATCTATGTCCTCAGTCATGCATTGATCTAGCTGTGTCAACAGTCATGCTTTGACCTAGTTGTGTCCACACTTATGCCCTGATCTAGCTGTGTCAACATTCAAAACCTGACCTAGAAGTGTCAACAGTCATGCCCTGACCTAGTTGTGTCCACAGTCATGTATTGACCTAGCTGTGTCAGCAGCCATGCACTGACCTAGCTGTTGTCCACTGTTATGCCCTGACCTAATTATGTCCACTGTCATGTATTGACTTAGTTGTGTCAATATTGAAAAACACAGTCATGCACTGACCTAGCTGTGTCAACAGTCATGCATTCCCCTATGGCATATAAAGTAAAACAACTACACTCATTCTGGGGGCCATTGAACATTTTTGTTCACTTTGATTATCAGGTTGATGGCTTCTAAGATTTTTTTACAGATTTACATACACATACATGATAGAGTGTAATATTCATATCATGAACATTCTTGTTAAATAATTTCTAGTAAATTGTCTTTAATGAGATATCTTGATCATGTGCACTATAGTGAAATAAGGTATCGGTAAAGCAACCTAACATTCATTTTCTATGAATAAACATGACTGGAAGTATTCTAGCAGAGGAATATACATTTCAGTGAAATAATTTTGACTTCAGACATCTACTCTCTGAGGTGAACATTTCTGTTGATATAATGTTTACTGATTGTCATAATGTTACCCCTGCAACCCTGAGCACTAAGGGAGGCAGCCATTACTACCATTTTTTAAGTCTTTCGTATGACCTGGCTGAAGATCAAACCTGTACACATGAGGCAGACCCTCTACCACTACACACTAAGACGGTCTGCTATGTTTACTGAAATCCTGCATGGATCAAAATAATATGAAGAAATGTAGGAAACGAAATTGAGACGATGCTTTCTGTGAAGTTGCATCACAGTAGTCCAGGATGTAACAGAGGAGAAGTTAATTAGTTAAAGCCAATATAAAACAAATCACACATGTATATATTTAGAGACCCCCCCCCCCCCCCCCCCCCCCACACACACACACACACAAAAGACAAACTTGACAAGCTATGTGCCAGCGAAGCTAAAAATATTTTTTCAGTATCATTATAAACACTTGTCCAAAGTTAGCACAATATTGACAAACTTTTTTCTTAATAGTTGACGTTTTCTTAATGCAACACTGGTCTAACTCAAGTTAGACCAGTTTTGCATAAAAAAAAATATAAAAATCTTAGGATTTTTTAAGGTGTGTGACGTAGGTCGACAGTCAGATACATATTAAGATAGTGTTGACCTGGCGCGTAGGTCGACAGTCGACAGTCAGAATCCATCAAGATAGTGTTGACCTGGCGCGTAGGTCGTAGGTCGACAGTCAAATTTATGTTCAGAGATTGTGACCTGGCGCGTAGGTCGTAGGTCGACAGTCAATTTTATGCTCAGAAAGTGTTGATCTGGCTCGTAGGTCGTAGGTCGACAGTCAAATTTATTTTCAGAGAGTGTTGATCTGGCTCGTAGGTCGTAGGTCGACAGTCAACTTATGTTCAGAAAGTGTTGACCTGGCGCGTAGGTCGTAGGTCGACAGTCAAATTTATTTTCAGAAAGTGTCGACCTGGCGCGTAGGTCGTAGGTCGACAGTCAATTTTATGCTCAGAAAGTGTTGATCTGGCTCGTAGGTCGTAGGTCGACAGTCAAACTTATGTTCAGAAAGTGTCGACCTGGCACGTAGGTCGTAGGTCGACAGTCAGATTCACATTTAGATAGTGTTGACCTGGCACGTAGGTCGTAAGTCGACAGTCAGAATACCATTAAGACAGTGTTGAGCTGGCGCGTAAGTCATAGGTCGACAGTCAGATTCACATTAAGATAGTGTTGACCTGGCGCGTAGGTCGTAGGTCGACAGTCAAACTTATTTCAGAGAGTGTTGATCTGGCTCGTAGGTCGTAGGTCGACAGTCAAACTTATGTTCAGAAAGTGTTGACATGGCGCGTAGGTCGTAGGTCGACAGTCAAATTTATTTTCAGAAAGTGTCGGCCTGGCGCGTAGGTCTTAGGTCGACAGTCAGATTCACATTAAGATAGTGTTGACCTGGCGCGTAGGTCGTAGGTCGACAGTCAAATTTATTTTCAGAAATTGTCGACCTGGCGCGTAGGTCGTAGGTCGACAGTCAGATTCACATTAAGATAGTGTTGACCTGGCTCGTAGGTCGTAGGTCGACAGTCAGATTCACATTAATATAGTGTTGACCTGGCGCGTAGGTCGTAAGTCGACAGTCAGAATCCCATTAAGACAGTGTTCACCTGGCGCGTAGTCGTAGGTCGACAGTCAAACTGATGTTCAGAAGAGTGTTGACCTGGCGTGTAGGTCGTAGGTCGACAGTCAATTTTATGCTCAGAAAGTGTTGACCTTGGAGTGGAACACATTTTTTTCTTTTTTCGCACGGGAGCTGACGGTCTTTAGTCGGATTATTACCCGAGTCTGCCGCGTAAATAACGGGCAGCACTCTGTCGTACAGGCCCTTGTCACGGGAATGAAACAAGAAACAATTTCACAATGGAGTGGAACACTTTTCTTTTTTCGCACGGGAGCTGACGGCCTTTAGTCTGACGAGTAAATGACGGGCAGCACCCTGTCCTATAGGACCTTGGCACGGGAGTGGAAAAATATAATTGTTCACAATGGAGTGGAACACTTTTTTTTATTTTTTCGCACGGGAGCTGACGGTCTTTAGTCGGATGTTTACCCGAGTTTCTCGCGTGTATTACGGGCAGCACTCTGTCCTACAAGCCCTTGTCAAGGGAGTGAAACGACGGCGTTTAGTCGGATTTCTACTCGAGTCTTTATGAACATTAGTTTGACTGTCGACCTACGACCTACAAGCCAGGTCAACACTTTCTGAACATAAATTTCAGTGTCGACCTACGACCTACGCGCCAGGTCGACACTATCTTAATGTAAATTTGACTGTCGACCTACGACCTACGAGCCAGGTCGACACTTTCTGAAAATAAATGTGAGTGTCGACATACGACCTACGCGTCAGGTCAACAATTTCTGAACATAAATTTGAGTGTCGACCTACGACCTACGCGCCAGGTCGACACTTTCTGAATATAAGTTTGACTGTCGACCTACGACCTACGAGCCAGGTCGACACTTTCTGAAAACAAATTTGACTGTCGACCTACGACCTACGAGCCAGGTCGACACTTTCTGAAAATAAATGTGAATGTCGACCTACGACCTACGCGCTAGATCAACACTTTCTGAACAACAGATTGACTGTCGACCTACGACCTACGCACCAGATCAACACTATCTTAATTTAATTCTGACTGTCGACCTACGACCTACGCGCCAGGTCAACACTATATTAATGGGATTCTGACTGTCGACCTACGACCTACGCGCCAGGTCAACACTATCTTAATGTTAATCTGACTGTCGACCTACGACCTACGCGCCAGGTCAACACTTTCTGAACATAAGTTTGACTGTCGACCTACGACCTAGGAGCCAGATCAACACTTTCTGAGCATAAAATTGACTGTCGACCTACGAACTATGCGCCAGGTCAACACTCTCTGAACATAAGTTTGACTGTCGACCTACGACCTACGCGCCAGGTCAACACTATCTTAATGTGAATCTGACTGTCGACCTACGACCTACGCGCCAGATCGACACTTTCTGAAAATAAATTTGACTGTCGACCTACGACCTACGCGCCAGGTCAACACTGTCTTAGTGCGATTCTGACTGTCGACTTACGACCTACGCGCCAGGTCACCAATATCTTAATTTGAAATCTGACTGTCGACCTACGACCTACGCGCCAGGTCGACACTTTCTGAAAATAAATTTGACTGTCGACCTACGAACTAACGCGCCAGGTCAACACTTTCTGAACATAAGTTTGACTGTCGACCTACGACCTACGAGCCAGATCAACACTTTCTGAGAATAAAATTGACTCTCGACCTACGGACCTACGAGCCAGATCAACACTTTCTGAGCATAAACTGACTGTCGACCTACGACCTACGCGCCAGGTCAACACTCTCTGAACATAAATTTGACTGTCGACCTACGACCTACGCGCCAGGTCAACACTTTCTGAACATAAGTTTGACTGTCGACCTACGACCTAGGAGCCAGATCAACACTTTCTGAGCATAAAATTGACTGTCGACCTACGAACTATGCGCCAGGTCAACACTCTCTGAACATAAGTTTGACTGTCGACCTACGATCTACGCGCCAGGTCAACACTATCTTAATGTGAATCTGACTGTCGACCTACGACCTACGCGCCAGATCGACACTTTCTGAAAATAAATTTGACTGTCGACCTACGACCTACGCGCCAGGTCAACACTGTCTTAGTTCGATTCTGACTGTCGACTTACGACCTACGCGCCAGGTCACCAATATCTTAATTTGAATCTGACTGTCGACCTACGACCTACGCGCCAGGTCGACACTTTCTGAAAATAAATTTGACTGTCGACCTACGAACTACGCGCCAGGTCAACACTTTCTGAACATAAGTTTGACTGTCGACTTACGACCTACGAGCCAGATCAACACTTTCTGAGAATAAAATTGACTCTCGACCTACGACCTACGAGCCAGATCAACACTTTCCGAGCATAAAACTGACTGTCGACCTACGACCTACGCGCCAGGTCAACACTCTCTGAACATAAATTTGACTGTCGACCTACGACCTACGCGCCAGGTCGACACTTTCTGAAAATAAACTTGACTGTCGACCTACGACCTACGCGCCAAGTCGACACTTTCTGAAAATCAATTTGACTGTCGACCTACGACCTACGCGCCAGGACGACACTTTCTGAAAAGAAATTTGACTGTCGACCTACGACTTACGCGCCAGGTCAACACTCTCTGAAAATAAGTTTGACTGTCGACCTACGACCTACGCGCCAGGTCAACACTATCTTAATGTGAATCTGACTGTCGACCTACGACCTACGCGCCAGGTCGACACTTTCTGAAAATAAATTTGACTGTCGACCTACGACCTACGCGCCAGGTCAACACTCTCTGAAAATAAGTTTGACTGTCGACCTACGACCTACGAGCCAGATCAACACTTTCTGAGCATAAAATTGACTGTCGACCTACGACCTACGCGCCAGGTCGACACTTTTTGAAAATAAATTTGACTGTCGACCTACGACCTACGAGCAAGATCAACACTTTCTGAACATAAGTTGACTGTCGACCTACGACCTACGAGCAAGATCAACACTATCTTAATTTAATTCTGACTGTCGACCTACGACCTACGCGCCAGGTCAACACTCTCTGAAAATAAGTTTGACTGTCGACCTACGACCTACGCGCCAGGTCAACACTATCTTAATGTGAATCTGACTGTCGACCTACGACCTACGCGCCAGGTCGACACTTTCTGAAAATAAATTTGACTGTCGACCTACGACCTACGCGCCAGGTCAACACTCTCTGAAAATAAGTTTGACTGTCGACCTACGACCTACGAGCCAGATCAACACTTTCTGAGCATAAAATTGACTGTCGACCTACGACCTACGCGCCAGGTCGACACTTTTTGAAAATAAATTTGACTGTCGACCTACGACCTACGAGCAAGATCAACACTTTCTGAACATAAGTTGACTGTCGACCTACGACCTACGAGCAAGATCAACACTATCTTAATTTAATTCTGACTGTCGACCTACGACCTACGCGCTAGATCAACACTTTCTGAACAACAGATTGACTGTCGACCTACGACCTACGCACCAGATCAACACTATCTTAATTTAATTCTGACTGTCGACCTACGACCTACGCGCCAGGTCGACACTTTCTGAAAATAAATGTGAGTGTCGACCTACGACCTACGCGCCAGATCAACACTCTCTGAACATAAGTTTGACTGTCGACCTACGACCTACGCACCAGGTCAACACTATATTAATGGGATTCTGACTGTCGACTTACGACCTACGCGCCAGGTCAACACTATTGTCGACCTACGACCTACGTGCCAGATCAACACTATCTTAATGTGAATCTGACTGTCGACCTACGACCTACGAGCCAGATCAACACTCTCTGAAAATAAATCTGACTGTCGACCTACGACCTACGAGCCAGATCAACACTTTCTGAGCATAAAATTGACTGTCGAACTACGACCTACGCGCCAGGTCAACACTCTCTTAATTTAATTCTGACTGTCGACTTACGACCTACGCGCCAGGTCAACACTTTCTGAAAATAAATCTGACTATCGACCTACGACCTACGCGCCAGGTCAACACTATCTTAATGTGAATCTGACTGTCGACCTACGACCTACGAGCCAGATCAACACTCTCTGAAAATAAATCTGACTGTCGACCTACGACCTACGAGCCAGATCAACACTTTCTGAGCATAAAATTGACTGTCGACCTACGACCTACGCGCCAGGTCAACACTATCTTAATGTGAATCTGACTGTCGACCTACGACCTACGAGCCAGATCAACACTCTCTGAAAATAAATCTGACTATCGACCTACGACCTACGCGCCAGGTCAACACTATCTTAATGTGAATCTGACTGTCGACCTACGACCTACGCGCCAGGCCGACACTTTCTGAACATACATTTGACTGTCGACCTACGACCTACGCGCCAGGTCAACAATATCTTAATGTGAATCTGACTGTCGACCTACGACCTACATGTACGAGCCAGATCAACACTCTCTGAAAATAAATTTGACTGTCGACCTACGACCTACGAGCCAGATCAACACTTTCTGAGCATAAAATTGACTGTCGACCTACGCGCCAGGTCAACACTCTCTAAACATAAATGTTACTGTCGACCTACGACCTACGCGCCAGGTCAACACTCTCTGAACATAAATTTGACTGTCGACCTACGACCTACGCGCCAGGTCAACACTATCTTAATGTGAATCTGACTGTCGACCTACGACCTACGAGCCAGATCAACACTCTCTTAAAATAAATCTGACTGTCGACCTACGACCTACGCGCCAGGTCAACACTATCTTAATGTGAATCTGACTGTCGACCTACGACCTACGAGCCAGATCAACACTCTCTGAAAATAAATCTGACTGTCCACCTACGACCTACGCGCCAGGTCAACACTATCTTAATGTGAATCTGACTGTCGACCTACGACCTTCGAGCCAGATCAACACTCTCTGAAAATAAATTTGACTGTCGACCTACGACCTACGAGCTGATCAACACTTTTTGAGCATAAAATTGACTGTCGACCTACGACCTACGCGCCAGGTCAACACTATCTTAATGGGATTCTGACTGTCGACTGTCGACCTACGCGCCAGGTCAACACTATCTTAATGTGAATCTGACTGTCGACCTACGACCTACGCGCCAGGTCGACACTTTCTGAAAAAAAAATTGACTGTCGACCTACGAGCTACGACCTACGTGCTACCTTCACACACCTGATTTTTTATTGGAAAACAGGTCTAACTCAAACATTTTCAAATATCTCTATTATTTTTTATTTTATCTTCTTTTAAACTTCCCCATGAATAATAATAGACTTTATGAGTTAAAAAATGTGAAAACAGATGCAAGAATAATAAAAATGTTAAAATGGTAGAGTTTTTCTTAGCCTCCTGTAAAGTTTTGATAAACCCAGTTAGACCAGTGTTGCGTTCAACCCACGATATCAATCCTTAATAGTGTATTTGTCAATTCGCAGCAACTGATGACTGGATTTTCAATGACACTAATATACAAAGCGTATGTACCAAGACGAGATATGCATTTTATCCGGGTATTCAGATGTATGACTCTTTGATATTTAAATCCATTTCAGTGGATTTATTTTTAATTAACTATTGCTTCAATCAATAAAACTTATATATGGAACTAAGGTATCAATACGAGATGTTCATACCATCATCATATTCAGAATTGGCACTTGTTTACTGAGTTATGGCCCTATGATGCTTATAACCAATTCGTGGAACATCCATCGTTTTTACCGATCTGCTTGTTTTTCCTGCGTTAGCAACCAATGCTATTGGTCCACCATTTATACAGTCAACAGCGATTTAGTCGTGCTTACCCAGCACTCCTGGGTGCAAAGGTGGGAAAGCCATTACTACCATTTGTGAAAGCATTTAGTATGACATGATCGGGATCGATCTAACAACATCTCTCATTCGATGCCAACGCTCCACCATCACGGAGGTGGAACCGTATAAGTGTATATATACCGAAAATGACAGGGTTAGACATTTAAAGAAAACCATTCATTAGGTTAAAACATCCCCATCGAAAGCTGAAATCAATGTGTGGCTAGACAATATTTCAGCGTGACAGTTTTTCCTTTCACCTAGTAAAGTTCTTTGTTTGTTTCTGTTGTGTTCAATGGATGGACCGATTTCTTGGAGAGAAAACAAAATGCGCCGCTATTGAAAACCATACAAATAAAATTATATCCGTATACTTACTACGTACTTGACAAAATAACACAACCATTTGTGTCTACTTAGGACACAAGAACACTGTCTATGACGACTGTTCCTGACCATATGCTGCGTACATTTTGATTGTGAAATTCCCCCTTTTTTCACAGACAGACCATGTTAAAATAAAAAGTAACACGTTCAGTATTAACATTTTATTCCTGAACGCAATAAATTGTTGCCATTGCGTGTATAATTTGTTCACATGGATCGTTGGGTTATTTAATGCCTAGCGTTTTCTCGTGGTATGAAGAAGATCAAGACAACAGTGCTTTACCCATACGACCAAGCTATATTTATCGTGTTGTTGTGTGTGTATACACAGTCACACCTGTGTTTAAAGACCACCCGTGGGAAGTGAATAATCTGATCTTTGTTCACAGGTTGTCTTTAATTGCAGTGTCAAATTGTATGCAGACAATGAGTATTTATGAACCTAAAGATATGGTCGCTATAGACATATATTTTCTATTCCTAGGTGGTCTTTAGCACAGGTTCGACTGTATATATAAATGTATCCTACGTTATGCATACTACTTATTTGGTTTGCTGTCTAGATCACGAAAACAATATATAAGATCAACTCTATGCTATGCAGGATGATAATTAACATTCGGAGCTTTTGCAATTGTTTTATCTCCGATATTCCGGGACATTTAATCAGCAAGACTCGCGTTTTCCGTATATCCACACTTCTCAAAGGTGTACTTATAGTTAATAGGATATTTGTTCAATGCAGTTAACGAAATTTAGGTTAAATTGCTTGATGTTTTACGCAGCTTTCAACACTTGTTCAGTTATATCACGGCGTTTCCGGCGTAAAGTACGGGTACCACTGGTTTATTTTGCATGACATCAGTCAGTCAGTCGTAATGCTAAACCCGGTAACCCTGAGTCCGAAGGAAGGCAGCCATTACGACCATTCTTAAAGTTTTTGGTATGACCCGCTCTATTTTCATTAAATCCAGACAATTAACTTTTCTTATGAATGCCTAATACATCTCTCGTCGCCTACGAAATGGTGTAAACAGCGGATAAAACATTTATTAATAAACGAGAAGTATCATTATCATTTTGATAGCTGATGCGAGCTTTGGTTGAATGTTGCGATTTCGTTGGTCAGAAAGACGAGCATCTACTCATGTATATTTAAAATTTAAATGTTAGGGTCAATACGAGAAAGACCTTTTATGCAATGTTGTCAGATCCAAAAGCGAATTATTTCGGCCGAATTTAGATTTACAAATGAATAAACAACGAGGAGTACACCAAGGTCATGGCTCGATGTGATAGGTGAATATACGACCTTTTATGCAAACCGTCAGATCCAAATGAAAATTATGTTGATCTGATTTCAATGGGATTAAGACCTAGATTGACTATTGAATAAAAACCGGGGAGGTCATGAATCATGAAGGTCATGGCCCGAGGTTCGATGTGAATCCGAGTCCCGGTAGCTCAGTCGGTAACGACGTGGGCTGTCAATCCAGGGATTGTGAGTTCGAATCCCGGCTCGGCCAACTTTCTTTCCGACGTTTGACAAAAGTCAATGTGACATGCGTCATTCGTCTTCCACCGATCGACTAAGTCCATTTGGAAGGAAAAACAGCCAGTTGCTTGGGAATATTGTTGTGTGGAGTATACTGGTGTGAGAAACACATGAGTAGGTGAACTGGCCGCCGTGATATGACTGAAAAATTGTGGAATATGAACAGCTGTTTTCACAGCCCGCGTCGCTACCGACTGAGCTACCGGGGCTCGGTTTTTGGCCAGATTGCTCTAGCAATTCCGGTCTATAGATTGGCGATGTCCGTATGTCCGTCTGTCCACCTGTCCGTCTGTCCGTCTGTCCGTCTGTCTGTCTGTATGTCTGTCTGTCTGTCTGTCTGTCTGTCTGTCTGTCTGTCTGTCTGTCTGTATGTCTGTCTGTCTGTCTGTCTGTATGTCTGTCTGTCAACATTTTGGTTAACGTTTCATGTTGAGGCAAAATCTCAGCAATGGAAAGGGTTACACACTTGAAACTTTGCCTGAAGGTAACCAGTAACAAGTTCTATTGATTTCTATGGTTACTTTGACATTGAACTTGGTTTGTCGATTTTAAATGTCAAATTGCCGCCAAACCGTCCTTACCGTCTTCAGCGATTTCTTGTTAATTAAGATATGCACGTATGACTATAAAAGGTGAATACGAACAGAAACGACCCTTGTGAGACTGTGAAGTTCGCCCTAGTAGTCTTTATTTGTCCGAATATATAGAAAACACCCCGGATCTCTTGACGCGGCCCATATGCAAATAGCGTCTAGAGTGCGTGGCCCTCTGGCGGACACGTGATGTGAATAATGAGTGTGCGTTATTTAAAGGATTCTTGGTAAGCATTAAAGAGACGAACGGTCGCAATAGTAGACGATATGTGTCAACCTTTGACCGCATACTGTTGTCTGAAAAGAATGAATACGAATGTCGAAACGTTCGTATACATCCAGTTGCTG
This sequence comes from Serripes groenlandicus, assembly GCA_031761405.1. Classification (NCBI taxonomy): domain Eukaryota; kingdom Metazoa; phylum Mollusca; class Bivalvia; order Cardiida; family Cardiidae; genus Serripes; species Serripes groenlandicus. The sequence goes on along the minus strand of JASEVX010000002.1, from coordinate 133,120,286 downwards.
TGTTTCGATCGACGGTTGGCTTAATCATACTGTTTGTATGGACAATCAGTGATGTGTGTATACCACGTGACTATTGACGTCATGTGTGCATGGTTGCTCTTGATAAGAATGTAAAAACAATGGTAACTTGTTTATTTCTTCACCCTTTTTAATGAAACATGGCGCAGTCTACGCCGCTTACAATGTCCTGTCTCCGATTTTTACAGGAGTTTGATTGGTGGTCTAGGCTTTTGAAACACTTGGACGAAGCTGTTCTCAAAATCCAGTTTTGATAATGCTCCGGCTGTTGGCGATATTAATAAATTTAGAGAACAGGTTCATCGAAGTGTTTGAAGAAACTAAACCACTAATCAAACTCTGTTGAAAAACCGGAGATAGCGTAGACTGCGCCATGTTTCATTAACAATGATGAAGAATTAAATAAGTTACATTTGTTTTTACTTCTAAACCGAAGTAAAATAATTCTATCCGCCGTAGCATTTGTGACGTCAAAGTCACGTGGTATACACACACTGTTTCCGTAGGTATTTTAAAATACGGGATAAATTCGTTTAAATAAATTCTGATCTTGACATTTCTTGACTGTTATCTTTGTTAAAATAGTATATCATATGGAGGAAGATGTGTTCGAAAAGTATCACGAAAAGCTCAATATCTCTTTTAATAGATAATACATTTGAACAAGTTGTAACTGTAAAGACATCAACATATCTCTTTCATTATTCAATATTAACTTAGCTTGAAAATGTTAAAATAAAAAAAAATGTTTTGAGTTTATTCATAAAATATAAACACATTTTAGAAGTAATGTATAGGTTTTCATCTTCTCAGAGTCTCAAATGGAAATAAAACTGTGTAACCTTACAAAAAAGAACGAAAAAAAACCAATAAATGGAAAAACACAATTCTCGTTAATTTCAGTGTAATTATTCTATCAGATGGGTTCTCATGGAACTAACATTAGAGCAATCATTTTCATAGTATCAGTTGAAGATATAAATCATTTTATCAATTATATGTACTTAGAAATATTTACATATAGCACATTCATTGTAATGTATAAGGTCGTATTTGTTTGGGTTTTACGCCGTTTTCAACATTTTTTCATTTACATCACGTCTACAGTTCACTTATTCATGATCCCTGGGTAAGCAAACCAAAACTAGGCTGGAAAATGTGTTTTGCACAAGGGCACTCCGCCAGGACCACAGCGCGCGACTAGGGATCGAATCCGGGGCACTAGGTTCCAAATCCCCGACGCTAACCACCAGACCAATGCGGATACATGTATGAGGGAATATGTAGGTGTATCATAAATCCTTATATTAAATAAAAATGAACGTATAATATATGGACCAGCAAATAAACCAAACGTATATATATATATGGACCAGCAAATAAACCAAACGTATATATATATGGACCAGCAAATAAACCAAACGTATATATATATATATGGACCAGCAAATAAACCAAACGTGTATATATATATATGGACCAGCAAATAAACCAAACGTATATATATATGGACCAGCAAATAAACCAAACGTATATATATATATATGGACCAGCAAATAAACCAAACGTATATATATATATATGGACCAGCAAATAAACCAAACGTATATATATATGGACCAGCAAATAAACCAAACGTATATATATATGGACCAGCAAATAAACCAAACGTATATATATATGGACCAGCAAATAAACCAAACGTATATATATATGGACCAGCAAATAAACCAAACGTATATATATATGGACCAGCAAATAAACCAAACGTATATATATATGGACCAGCAAATAAACCAAACGTATATATATATGGACCAGCAAATAAACCAAACGTATATATATATGGACCAGCAAATAAACCAAACGTGTATATATATATATGGACCAGCAAATAAACCAAACGTATATATATACGGACCAGCAAATAAACCAAACGTATATATATATGGACCAGCAAATAAACCAAACGTGTATATATATATGGACCAGCAAATAAACCAAACGTATATATATATATGGACCAGCAAATAAACCAAACGTATATATATATGGACCAGCAAATAAACCAAACGTATATATATATATATGGACCAGCAAATAAACCAAACGTGTATATATATATATGGACCAGCAAATAAACCAAACGTATATATATATGGACCAGCAAATAAACCAAACGTATATATATATATATGGACCAGCAAATAAACCAAACGTATATATATATATATGGACCAGCAAATAAACCAAACGTATATATATATGGACCAGCAAATAAACCAAACGTATATATATATGGACCAGCAAATAAACCAAACGTATATATATATGGACCAGCAAATAAACCAAACGTATATATATATATATATGGACCAGCAAATAAACCAAACGTATATATATATGGACCAGCAAATAAACCAAACGTATATATATATATATATGGACCAGCAAATAAACCAAACGTATATATATATGGACCAGCAAATAAACCAAACGTATATATATATATATGGACCAGCAAATAAACCAAACGTATATATATATATATGGACCAGCAAATAAACCAAACGTATATATATATGGACCAGCAAATAAACCAAACGTATATATATATGGACCAGCAAATAAACCAAACGTATATATATATGGACCAGCAAATAAACCAAACGTATATATATATGGACCAGCAAATAAACCAAACGTATATATATATGGACCAGCAAATAAACCAAACGTATATATATATGGACCAGCAAATAAACCAAACGTATATATATATATGGACCAGCAAATAAACCAAACGTATATATATATGGACCAGCAAATAAACCAAACGTATATATATATGGACCAGCAAATAAACCAAACGTGTATATATATATATGGACCAGCAAATAAACCAAACGTATATATATATGGACCAGCAAATAAACCAAACGTATATATATATGGACCAGCAAATAAACCAAACGTATATATATATGGACCAGCAAATAAACCAAACGTATATATATATGGACCAGCAAATAAACCAAACGTATATATATATGGACCAGCAAATAAACCAAACGTATATATATATGGACCAGCAAATAAACCAAACGTATATATATATGGACCAGCAAATAAACCAAACGTATATATATATGGACCAGCAAATAAACCAAACGTATATATATATGGACCAGCAAATAAACCAAACGTATATATATATGGACCAGCAAATAAACCAAACGTATATATATATGGACCAGCAAATAAACCAAACGTATATATATATGGACCAGCAAATAAACCAAACGTATATATATATGGACCAGCAAATAAACCAAACGTATATATATATGGACCAGCAAATAAACCAAACGTATATATATATATGGACCAGCAAATAAACCAAACGTATATATATATGGACCAGCAAATAAACCAAACGTATATATATATGGACCAGCAAATAAACCAAACGTGTATATATATATATGGACCAGCAAATAAACCAAACGTATATATATATGGACCAGCAAATAAACCAAACGTATATATATATGGACCAGCAAATAAACCAAACGTATATATATATGGACCAGCAAATAAACCAAACGTATATATATATGGACCAGCAAATAAACCAAACGTATATATATATGGACCAGCAAATAAACCAAACGTATATATATATATGGACCAGCAAATAAACCAAACGTATATATATATGGACCAGCAAATAAACCAAACGTATATATATATGGACCAGCAAATAAACCAAACGTGTATATATATATATGGACCAGCAAATAAACCAAACGTATATATATATATATGGACCAGCAAATAAACCAAACGTATATATATATATATGGACCAGCAAATAAACCAAACGTGTATATATATATATGGACCAGCAAATAAACCAAACGTGTATATATATATATATGGACCAGCAAATAAACCAAACGTATATATATATATATGGACCAGCAAATAAACCAAACGTGTATATATATATATGGACCAGCAAATAAACCAAACGTATATATATATATGGACCAGCAAATAAACCAAACGTGTATATATATGGACCAGCAAATAAACCAAACGTATATATATATATATGGACCAGCAAATAAACCAAACGTGTATATATATATGGACCAGCAAATAAACCAAACGTATATATATATATATATGGACCAGCAAATAAACCAAACGTATATATATATATATGGACCAGCAAATAAACCAAACGTGTATATATATATGGACCAGCAAATAAACCAAACGTTATATATATATATGGACCAGCAAATAAACCAAACGTGTATATATATATGGACCAGCAAATAAACCAAACGTATATATATATATATGGACCAGCAAATAAACCAAACGTATATATATATATATGGACCAGCAAATAAACCAAACGTGTATATATATAGGACCAGCAAATAACCAAACGGTATATATATATATATGGACCAGCAAATAAACCAAACGTATATATATATATATGGACCAGCAAATAAACCAAACGTATATATATATATATGGACCAGCAAATAACCAAACGTGTATATATATATGGACCAGCAAATAAACCAAACGTGTATATATATATGGACCAGCAAATAAACCAAACGTGTATATATATATGGACAGCAAATAACCAAACGTATTATATTATGACCAGCAATACAAGCTATATATATACAAACGTGTATATATATGGACCAGCAAATAAACAAACGGTATATATATATGGACCAGCAAATAAACCAAACGTGTATTATATATGGACCAGCAAATAAACCAAACGTATAGATATATATATGGACAGCAAATAAACCAAACGTGTATATATATATGGACCAGCAAATTAACCAAACGTATATATATATATGGACCAGCAATAAACCTTATTTGTTATCGAAAAAGGACCTTGGTCTATTTACTTAATGCTGAGAGAAAAGAATAATTCATCAAATTGAGTCAATACTTTGAAAGTTTCGTCTGTTCTTTGTAATTCGTTGTGTATGCATATATGAGACCACGCACGGGAAAAAGGCTACACGGTGGCTTTTGTTTACAGTGCAGATCCAAATCATCGTCTCCACTTCTCAGTATTGTCAGAATCTACACGAGTTTCAGATCTTCTACAAGATGTGTAAGTTAAATAAGTTATAAACAGTTTAGATCTTGATTAGAATGTGTGGAAACACAGGCTGTATCTTGTACTATCTAACGTGTACACGATAGT
>JASEVX010000002.1:132972853-133114805 GCA_031761405.1 Serripes groenlandicus | reverse complement strand
CCATGAAAGAATGTGAAATTAAGGAAATGAGAATTACTATTCCAAGAGAAAATGAGAAACCAATTTATCATGGGTAAATGAGATACGAGTTTACCATGGAGACTGAGAAAATACTTTGCGATGTGAAATAGTAAACTACTTTACCATTGGAAAATGATAACTCTTTTACCCTTGTAAAGTTATCGATTTAACAGACCGACTTCTAGTGATCCGCCGTGGTCGATTGATTGATTGATTGATTGAGGTTTAACGCCGTTTTTAACAATTTCTGTTATATCACGGCGGCCAGTTCACCTACTCATGCATTTCCTGGTTTTCTCACACCAGTACTCCACACAACAACCTTCCCAAGCAACTGGCTGCTTTTCCACATAGACTTAGCCCATTGGTGGAAGACGAATGACGCATGTCGCATTGCGCCGTGGTCGAGTGATTAGCGTCGAGTATTTACAACCGGGCGTCCTGGTGCGATCCCCTGTCGCGACACGACGGTCATGGTAGAGTGCCCTTGAGCAAGGCACATATCTAAGCCTAGTACTGGTTTGTTTACCAATGGGTCATAAATATGTGAACTGTCGCTGTGATATAACTAAAATAATGTTGGAAAACGTCGTAAAAACCCAATTAAACAAACAAAACTGACCGACTTCCGCAGACGTATCGAATAAGCTAAAAAATAGTTAACATCAGAAACTGATTTAGATTTCTGTTTGAAAATTTTAATTCGATATTTTTTTTTTAATTAGGAAATCAGTTGTCAAATGAAGGCATTGGCCATCAACACTAATTAAATTTGAAAAAAAAATTAATTTCCACATGCTATGACTATACTTTCTTCAAGCTAAATCTTTCTCTATATATTTCCAGAAATAGTCCTAAGTGGAAGGAAATTCGTGAGTAACGGCGAGACCATTCGCCTGATATGCAACATGACGGGTGTAACCGATGTCTTACAAGATCTCCAGTGGTATAAAGACGGGATCCTTATACGACCTTTCCAAACCGATAAAACTACGGTTCATAAAAAGAATTCCATCTCTAGACAGAAAATAGACAGTGTATGGAAATAAAAAATTCCAAATTAGAAGACTCGGCTATGTATGTGTGTAGGTCGGGATATTTAATAGCCAACCAGCAAGTGATTGTTTTAAATGGTGAGTATTTTAAAATTAGTGCACATACACTCGTAAGCACATACACTCGCAAGCACATACACTCGTAAGCACATACACTCGCAAGCACATACACTCGCAAGCACATACACTCGTAAGCACATACACTCGCAAGCACATACACTCGTAAGCACATACACTCGCAAGCACATACACTCGTAAGCACATACACTCGTAAGCACATACACTCGCAATCACATACACTCGCAATCACATACACTCGCAATCACATTAACTCTTTCTCTTCAACGTTGGAAATTGGACAACTTCAATTGTCGTCCAACATGCCATTTTTGTGAAAAAGAGCCGTCCCGCAAGAAGACCAACATTATGGCATCTGCGTAATGTATCGACCCCGATCAGCCTGCGCAGTCCGCGCAGACTGATCCGGGTCGACACATTCCGTCTTATGGGATAGTGGTATATAGTGGTATATAATGATTCCTCAAAACAGAAAGTCCACAGGAGGCGAAAAGTGTCTGTCCGAGTTTGCCTTCGCGGCATGCTTAGGCTGATCCGGGTCGATACTTTACGCTGTTGGTTTTCTCGCGGCACCGCTCAAATGTTAAGTCTTTGTGGCATACAATGCATATTTCGGGAGAGACAGAGCTCGTTATTGGCTTTGATAGCGAAAAAGGTTAAAACAAGACCAAACTTTCAATACAGTAGCAAACGTTCATATACGTTATATGATTCGGTAGCGACGCGGGCTGTCAATCCAGGGGTTGTGAGTTCGGATCCCGGCTCGGCCAACTTTCTTTCGAAGGATTGACAAAAGTCTATGCGACATGCGTCATTCGTCTTCCACCAATGGGCTAAGTCTATGTAAAAAAAGCAGCCAATTGCTTGGGAAGATTGTTGTGTGGAGTACTGGTGTGAGAAAACCAGGAAATGCATGAGTAGGCGAAATGGCCGTCGTGATATAACTGAGAAATTGTTAAAAACGGCGTTAAACCCCATTCAATCATATACATCTGACGATTGCCTACTACATGTCATTTTATATATACCTTTGGATCAGCCAATCAAATTGGCGCCTATAAATTCGTTAGGTACATGAATCAACAAGGGAGACAACCCATGTAGGTCAAATTACGCTAAATACCTCCGCTGACATTGAGTTAAAATGCATTGTGAAAGTGTATAGGATGCACTGGCAATGATTGATTTGATCACTTTTAGTATTTTGATCTGTTTGAAAGTGAAAGTAGAGAATTCTAAACACCGGTTTTGTCCGTGCCCGATTTGGTCCAAAATGACGGTTACCATTTTCGCCTTGTGAGTTCTTTCTTGCATAATGCATGACCCCACATTTTCTTTGGATTGTTTTAAAGCTAGGAGGTCACTCTTTTCAATGATATATGGTGCTCTACATGAGAAATGCTTAGAAAGTTCGACAATTGAGGACTGAAACTTGTCGATTTACATGGAAAAAAAGAAGGATTTCTTGTTGGTGTATTGTAACCTGAAAGTGTCATTTCCTGTGCGGTGTCTGTAAGGCTCTTGAAATGTGCTAATTGTATCAGCATGCACTTGGTTAAAGCGTTTAATCTAATTTCGCTGTTTGCCAAATCTCACGTTCTGTTTGCATTACAAGATTTAACACCATTAATTAGGCTCTTCTAGGGATGTGCATTGCACTTAAGAAAAGCAATTTTGGAGGCGAAACATTACTGCAATCGCTATAAAAAAAAGGGAAAAACTAAAGCGTTTGTTAATAATAATGTCAACCCATTTCTGATCTTGGCACGTTATTTCTGAGTGTGACAATTGAGGACTGAAAATGGTCGATTTACATGGAAACAAAGAAGTAAATTTTGCTGTATTGTAACCTGTAAATAAACGTGATTGATGGTTGTAACGTGCTTTTTTTTTTAGACAGAAAATCGAGACGCAGCTCATTAATCTCTAAATTTGAGACTACCATGTACATCATAAACGAAATAGAGAAGCGTTGATTGTCAAGTGTTTCTATTGTATAGAATATGTGTATGTATAGGGTCAATTCGGCACAACCTTTTATGCGGTGTCGTCGGATTCGATATGCGAAGAACAGCGAGGTAATTTTGTCTGGTGTTAATAAGATTAACAAAGTGTTAGACAATGTGATTTATACATAGATCCGAGTTCGTATTTTAATCCACTCCCATGGTCATGCATCACAAACAAACAAACAAGTAATCGTTAAAAAAAACTACCCTGGTCTCATTAATCACATGGCTATCGTTTATAATGCGGAAACCGCGCGTTCAGCAAACGAGTGTACCGGTCAGAACATATCGATTTTCTCGATTGGCTAGAATACTGCTTTTAATCTGCATATCGGATTTATGAATTCCCAGTCGGTTTTCCCTTTCGTCATCATCCTCTCGTTGACCGTAGATATATATCATTGTTTGACGCATACTGTATATCACTTACAGTACTGATAGATATTACACTGAATCTTCTTGTAATGTCACTTATAGTAATGACAGCTATTACATTGAACCTTCTTGGTATGTCACTTCCAGTAATGACAGCTATTACACTGAACCTACTTGTTATGTCATTTCTAGTAATGACAGCTATTACACTGAACCTTCTTGTTATGTCACTCCCAGTAATGACCGCTATTACACTGAACCTACATGTTATGTCACTTCCAGTAATGACAGCTATTACATTAAACCTTCTCGTAATGTCACTTCCAGTAATGACAGCTATTACACTGGACCTTCTTGTTATGTCACTTATAGTAATGACAGCTATTACATTGAACCTTCTTGGTATGTCACTTCCAGTAATGACAGCTATTACACTGAACCTACTTGTTATGTCACTTCTAGTAATGACAGCTATTACACTGAACCTTCTTGTAATGTCCCTTCCAGTAATGACAACTATTACACTGAATCTTCTTGTTATGTCCCTTCCAGTAATGACAACTATTACACTGAATCTTCTTGTTATGTCACTTCTAGTAATGACAGTTATTACACTGTACCTACTTGTTATGTTACTTCCAGTAATGACAACTATTACACTGAATCTTCTTGTTATGTTTCTTCCAGTAATGACAACTATTACACTGAATCTTCTTGTTATGTCTCTTCTAGTAATGACAGTTATTACACTGAACCTACTTGTTATGTTACTTCCAGTAATGACAGCTATTACACTGGACCTTCTTGTTATGTCACTTATAGTAATGACAGCTATTACATTGAACCTTCTTGGTATGTCACTTCCAGTAATGACAGCTATTACACTGAAACCTTCTTGTAATGTCCCTTCCAGTAATGACAACTATTACACTGAATCTTCTTGTTATGTCCCTTCCAGTAATGACAACTATTACACTGAATCTTCTTGTTATGTCACTTCTAGTAATGACAGTTATTACACTGTACCTTCTTGTTATGTTTCTTCCAGTAATGACAACTATTACACTGAATCTTCTTGTTATGTCACTTCTAGTAATGACAGTTATTACACTGAACCTACTTGTTATGTTACTTCCAGTAATGACAGCTATTACACTGAATCTTCTTGTTATGTGACTTATATTAATGACAGCTATTACACTGAACCTACTTGTTATGTCACTTCTAGTAATGACAGCTATTACACTGCACCTTCTTGTTATGTCACTTCTAGTAATGACAGTTATTACACTGAACCTTCTTGTTATGTCACTTCTAGTAATGACAGCTATTACACTGAACCTTCTTGTTATGTCACTTATAGTAATGACAGCTATTACACTGAACCTACTTGTTATGTTACTTCCAGTAATGACAGCTATTACACTGAATCTTCTTGTTATGTGACTTATATTAATGACAGCTATTACACTGAACCTACTTGTTATGTCACTTCTAGTAATGACAGCTATTACACTGCACCTTCTTGTTATGTCACTTATAGTAATGACAGCTATTACACTGAACCTTCTTGTTATGTCACTTATAGTAATGACAGCTATTACACTGAACCTACTTGTTATGTCATTCTAGTAATGACAGCTATTACACTGAACCTTCTTGTTATGTCACTTCCAGTAATGACAGCTATTACACTGAACCTTCTTGTAATGTCCCTTCCAGTAATGACAACTATTACACTGAATCTTCTTGTTATGTCCCTTCCAGTAATGACAACTATTACACTGAATCTTCTTGTTATGTCACTTCTAGTAATGACAGTTATTACACTGTACCTTCTTGTTATGTTTCTTCCAGTAATGACAACTATTACACTGAATCTTCTTGTTATGTCACTTCTAGTAATGACAGTTATTACACTGAACCTACTTGTTATGTTACTTCCAGTAATGACAGCTATTACACTGAATCTTCTTGTTATGTGACTTATATTAATGACAGCTATTACACTGAACCTACTTGTTATGTCACTTCTAGTAATGACAGCTATTACACTGCACCTTCTTGTTATGTTACTTGCAGTAATGACAGCTATTACACTGAACCTACATGTTATGTCACTTCCAGTAATGACAGCTATTACATTAAACCTTCTCGTAATGTCACTTCCAGTAATGACAGCTATTACACTGGACCTTCTTGTTATGTCACTTATAGTAATGACAGCTATTACATTGAACCTTCTTGGTATGTCACTTCCAGTAATGACAGCTATTACACTGAACCTACTTGTTATGTCACTTCTAGTAATGACAGCTATTACACTGAACCTTCTTGTAATGTCCCTTCCAGTAATGACAACTATTACACTGAATCTTCTTGTTATGTCCCTTCCAGTAATGACAACTATTACACTGAATCTTCTTGTTATGTCACTTCTAGTAATGACAGTTATTACACTGTACCTACTTGTTATGTTACTTCCAGTAATGACAACTATTACACTGAATCTTCTTGTTATGTTTCTTCCAGTAATGACAACTATTACACTGAATCTTCTTGTTATGTCTCTTCTAGTAATGACAGTTATTACACTGAACCTACTTGTTATGTTACTTCCAGTAATGACAGCTATTACACTGGACCTTCTTGTTATGTCACTTATAGTAATGACAGCTATTACATTGAACCTTCTTGGTATGTCACTTCCAGTAATGACAGCTATTACACTGAACCTTCTTGTAATGTCGCTTCCAGTAATGACAACTATTACACTGAATCTTCTTGTTATGTCCCTTCCAGTAATGACAACTATTACACTGAATCTTCTTGTTATGTCACTTCTAGTAATGACAGTTATTACACTGTACCTTCTTGTTATGTTTCTTCCAGTAATGACAACTATTACACTGAATCTTCTTGTTATGTCACTTCTAGTAATGACAGCTATTACACTGAACCTTCTTGTTATGTCACTTCTAGTAATGACAGCTATTACATAGAACCTTCTTGGTATGTCACTTCTAGTAATGACAGTTATTACACTGAACCTACTTGTTATGTCACTTCCAGTAATGACAGTTATTACACTGAACCTTCTTGTTATGTCACTTCCAGTAATGACCGCTATTACACTGAACCTTCTTGTTATGTCAATTCTAGTAATGACAGTTATTACATAGAACCTTCTTGTTTTGTCACTTCCCGTAATGACAGCTATTACACTGAACCTTATCGTTATGTCACTTATAGTAATGACAGCTATTACACTGAACCTACTTGTTATGTCACTTCTAGTAATGACAGCTATTACACTGAACCTTCTGGTTATGTCACTTCCAGTAATGACCGCTATTACACTGGACCTTCTTGTTATGTCATTTATAGTAATGACAGCTATTACATAGAACCTTCTTGTTATGTCACTTCCCGTAATGACATCTATTACACTGAACTTATCGTTATGTCACTTATAGTAATGACAGCTATTACACTGAACCTACTTGTTATGTCACTTCTAGTAATCACAGCTATTACACTGAACCTTCTTGTTATGTCACTTCTAGTAATGACAGCTATTACCCTGAACCTTCTTGTTATGTCACTTATAGTAATGACAGCTATTACACTGAACCTACTTGTTATGTCACTTCTAGTAATGACAGCTATTACACTGCACCTTCTTGTTATGTCACTTCTAGTAATGACAGCTATTACACTGAACCTACTTGTTATGTCACTTCCCGTAATGACAGTTATTACACTGAACCTACTTGTTAAGTCACTTCTAGTAATGACAGCTATTACACTGAACCTTCTTGTAATGTCCCTTCCAATAATGACAGCTATTACCCTGAACCTACTTGTTATGTCACTAATAGTAATGACAGCTATTACACTTAACCTACTTGTTATGTCACTTCTAGTAATGACAGCTATTACACTGAACCTTCTTGTTATGTCACTTATAGTAATGACAGCTATTACACTTAACCTACTTGTTATGTCACTTCTAGTAATGACAGCTATTACACTGAACCTACTTGTTATGTCACTTCCCGTAATGACAGTTATTACACTGAACCTACTTGTTAAGTCACTTCTAGTAATGACAGCTATTACACTGAACCTTCTTGTAATGTCCCTTCCAATAATGACAGCTATTACACTGAACCTTCTTGTTATGTCACTTCTAGTAATGACAGCTATTACCCTGAACCTACTTGTTATGTCACTTATAGTAATGACAGCTATTACACTGAACCTTCTTGTTATGTCAATTCTAGTAATGACATTTATTACATAGAACCTTCTTGTTATGTCACTTCCCGTAATGACAGCTATTACACTGAACCTTATCGTTATGTCACTTATAGTAATGACAGCTATTACACTGAACCTACTTGTTATGTCACTTCTAGTAATGACAGCTATTACACTGAACCTTCTGGTTATGTCACTTCCAGTAATGACCGCTATTACACTGGACCTTCTTGTTATGTCATTTATAGTAATGACAGCTATTACATAGAACCTTCTTGTTATGTCACTTCCCGTAATGACAGCTATTACACTGAACCTTATCGTTATGTCACTTATAGTAATGACAGCTATTACACTGAACCTACTTGTTATGTCACTTCTAGTAATGACAGCTATTACACTGAACCTTCTTGTTATGTCACTTCTAGTAATGACAGCTATTACCCTGAACCTACTTGTTATGTCACTTATAGTAATGACAGCTATTACACTTAACCTACTTGTTATGTCACTTCAAGTAATGACAGCTATTACACTGAACCTTCTTGTTATGTCACTTATAGTAATGACAGCTATTACACTGAACCTTATCGTTATGTCACTTATAGTAATGACAGCTATTACACTGGACCTTCTTGTTATGTCACTTCCAGTAATGACAGCTATTACACTGAACCTTCCTGTTATATCACTTCCAGTAATGACAGTTATTACACTGGACCCTCTTGTTATGTCACTTCCAGTAATGACAGCTATTACACTGAACCTTCTTGTTATGTCACTTCTAGTAATGACCGCTATTACACTGGACCTTCTTGTTATATCACTTATAGTAATGACAGCTATTACATATAACCTTCTTGTTATGTCACTTCTAGTAATGACAGCTATTACACTGAACCTACTTGTTAAGTCACTTCTAGTAATAACAGCTATTACACTGAACCTTCTTGTAATGTCCCTTCCAATAATGACAGCTATTACACTGAACCTTCTTGTTATGTCACTTCCAGTAATGACAGCTATTACACCGAAACTTATCGTTATGTTTCTTCTAGTAAAGACAGTTATAACACTGAACCTACTTGTTATGTCAATTCTAGTAATGACAGTTATTACACTGAACCTACTTGTTATGTCAATTCTAGTAATGACAGTTATTACACTGAACCTACTTGTTATGTCAATTCTAGTAATGACAGCTACTACACTGAATCTTCTTGTTTTGTGACTTATATTAATGACAGCTATTACACTGAACCTACTTGTTATGTCACTTCTAGTAATGACAGCTATTACACTGAACCTTCTTGTTATGTCACTTCTAGTAATGACAGCTATTACATAGAACCTTCTTGTTATGTCACTTCCAGTAATGACAGTTATTACACTGAACCTTCTTGTTATGTCACTTCCAGTAATGACCGCTATTACACTGAACCGTCTTGTTATGTCACTTCTAGTAATGACAGCTATTACATAGAACCTTCTTGTTATGTCACTTCCAGTAATGACAGCTATTACATAGAACCTTCTTGTTATGTCACTTCTAGTAATGACAGCTATTACACTGAACCGTCTTGTTATGTCACTTCTAGTAATGACAGCTATTACATAGAACCTTCTTGTTATGTCACTTCCCGTAATGACAGCTATTACACTGAACCTTATCGTTATGTCACTTACAGTAATGGCAGCTATTCCACTGAACCTTCTTGTAATGTGACTTCCAGTAATGACAGCTATTACATTAAACCTTCTCGTAATGTCACTTCCAGTAATGACAGCTATTACATTGAACCTTCTTGTTATATCACTTCTAGTAATGACAGCTATTACATTGAACCTTCTTGTTATATCACTTCCAGTTTTCAAGATATTTCACATTCTGTCTACGATATTTACGAATGAGACGATTTTAAAATGCCTTTTCCAATAAAACACTTAAACCTCTATATTTAGGGGGCTCTTTACTTCACCAGGTTTTCCAGCTCTACGTAGTGTATGATTGAATTAGAATACTGCACTCTTCCCATATTCCTGCTAGAAGAAACATATCTTCATGTTTTTGGCAGTTGTGGGATTAGGTTTTTTAAATGCTTAGTCGCTATGTGCGTGTCAGAAGCTATTTGCACTTTTTATTATGACTTGAAATTGGCGGATATGGTTTCTCGTCATCGATTTCCTCGTAATTTTGCAAAGTTATGCCTTTTTTTTCCTCCAACGAATCGGAATCAGACATGAATTGATGATATAAATAAATCAAACATTGTAGCTCTTTAATAGCCCCGTTTATTATACGAAACATTTCTGGTTTGATCAGTTTGTAATAATCATATACCTATCCGTGTAATAACGTCTCTGTCACGCGAAAATGCATCATTGATTCTACTAGGCGAGAATTAAACAAATATAACAAAATTGTAGAATCAATGATTCATTGATTCTACAATTTTGTTATATTTGTTAATTCGCCTAGTTGGCAATTAGTTCTGGTATACATACAGAGTAATCGGGTGAAACGATTAATTATTCAAGAATCTTTCAATCTGTGTTACAATACTGGACCAGTAAAGTTGACTGCAAGATCTTCTTACACATTATTACCTGAACAAGTTAACACTTGGACGGCGCATGTTGATGTATTGTATCTACAGAATTCGAATTTCCTAAAAAGATGAAAGTTGCCCGATTGAGAAATTGCTCACAATGTTTTTTCAGTTTAAGCTCAGTTATTTTGCTTTCATGTAAAGAGAATTTACGGTGGCACAGAGGTGACATGTGTAGGTCATGCGCACGACTTAGCATCTCGTGCGCACGACTTAGTAAATCTTGTGCACAACATAGTATCTCGTGCGCACGACTTAAGTATCTCGTGCGCACGACTTAGTAACTCGTGCGCACGACATAGTAACTCGTGCGCACGACATAGTAACTCGTGCGCACGACTTAAGTATCTCGTGCGCACGACTTAGTATATCGTGCGCACGAGATAAATAAAAACATACACATGTCACCTCTGTGCCACCGTAGAATTTTCTTATTCGCGTCCTGAATTTTGTTTGGATCTGCTTCAGATTGGCTGTGTGGGGGACCTTTTTTAATTGATTGTCACCAAACTTTGTATTAGGAGATAATGTAAAAAGTTATGCCACTATACTGTATTAGAGGAAAGTGTGGATAGTATTTTGCTCACCAGAACGTGCATTGTAACAAGCGCGTTTCTGTGAACAATTTAGTCAGTTAACCCGTTCCCTCATACAGACGCTTTCTTACGCCCCTGCAGCAGACGGATTTTTGAAAACATGTCGACAAAAGAAGAAATTGCTTAACACGAGCAATTTCTCCTTATGCCTCCATGTTTTCTACTCCATTCAATAATTACGCTTTCATTTTTTTTTTTTTTTTATATTATGCATTGAATGGTTTTAAAGTCGTCTGCTCCAGATTTGTTGTATGTGGGAAAGGGTTAACGCGTCTTTAGCATGCGTAGCTTGTGATTCGCTTACATTGTAAGAACGTTTTAGTTTATTATGATGCCTTGTACCTGTTCTCAAAATGATTTTTTCGGCGATAGCTGTTTAACCTCAGTTGTGACCTAGATGTTAAACAAATGATCTAGATTGTAGACCAATCAAATGTTGTATTTGATGAATAATGTCGAAGAAATAAAGAAAATGAAACGTTTTGATTGGTTCATAGTTAAGTTGGCGATCCTACGAGAGTCACTTATAAGATGAAGTTTTGAAATGAAATGTTCTGCATACTAACTTTTAATTGTATTCCTTAAGAAATACATTTCAGTGAACAAAATTAGTGAAAACGTATGATATATAATATTTAAGAGCAAAATATTAATTATTTTTGAAACATAATAAGTGTTCAGTTATGTATCGCCAATTGAAACTTATACACCTCTTGAGAGTCTCGCGTAATTGACAATCTATTTATAGAAACTGAACCTGGATGGAGATGGCCGATAAACTTTTGGTAAACACATAGAACCTTTCTGATATTCAAGACAAATAATATGCGCATGTTCCATTTCTTAGTGTTTTCTCATATTGATCGCCGTTTATCTTTTTTAAAGATATTTCTTGTTACAAGTCATTTTATCTGTTGGTCAGTTGTTGTTCTGGTGATGATTATACCAACCTTTTCTGGTATTGCCTTTAAATCATAAGTGTCTGTTTAAAATGCACTTATATATGACGCTTTTCTGCTTATTTTTTCTCTCAATTTATCTTGACGTAAATTCCGACTTATTGTTATTGTCATATTTAAACATAGCCGGAATTGCTAAAGATTTTTTTTTCAATATTTATCAAATTTGATACATGTACACTCGCAATAACTTGAACTCTAATTGCATATGGGAATGAATGGTGTTTTTTAAAACACTACTCGTGTGTGTTATCTGTTCAAAGCAGAAATACTGTCTGTTTGGCCAGCACTATATAGATAACGTGGTAGTCTCACATTTGATACTTTTTCCATTTTATTGATGTGTAGTTCCTAGTAATTATACCCCCCTTTGAAGAAGAGGGGGGAATATAGGAGTCACTGTGTCGGGATGTCTGTCTGTCTGTCTGTCGGTCGGTCGGTCGGCCGGAAGCCATATTTTGTCCGGCCTATTTCTTACAAACCACTGGGTGGAATTCAATAAAGTTTTACATGAAGCTTTTATACCAAGAGGAGATGTGCATATCCTAAAGGTCTTACAATTGCATGTTATTTCACAGAGTTATGGCCCTTTTACTTATTAAGTTATGGTGCAGGTCAATGTGCTGTTTTGGGGTTATTTATCATCTTCAGTGATAGTTCTAGTTCCCCTTTTGGATCCATCTTATTTAGATCAGATCAGAATACTTCGCTGTACGCATACGAGTTATACGCATACTAGGTATACGCATACATGTACGAAGTGTACGCATACGGAATGTACGCATACGGAATGTACGCATACGAGTTGTACCCATACAGACTGTACGCATACGTGCTGAACGCATACGAGAGGTATGCATACATGTACGATGTGTGCGAATACGGACTGTCCGCATACGAGTTTTACCCATACGAGATGTATGCATGCTGACTGTTCGTAAACACACTATACGCATACGAGCTGTTCGCATACAAACTGTATGCATACGAGTTGTTCGCATACTGACTGTTCGCATACAAACTATACGCATACGAGCTTACGCATACACACTATACGCATATGAGCTATACGCATACACGTTGTACGCATACGAGATGTACGCATACAACTGTGTGCATACATATTCATTCACGCAATGAAAAAAAAAGTCATGAATACTCGGAAATTGACTTTGTATAGGTATTAAACTACTATCTATTCGAATCCGTCATATTTGAAAGAAGTACCAATGTAATTTTGTTTCTGGCCCTTCGATATATATTAATGCACTTGGTCATTTAAGAAATCAATTACTTTTAACAATACAAAAACATATGTATTGTTTTCGTAAATTAGAACACTGGCCCACGATACATAATATTCACGTATACAAAATAAAAAAATGTTAAATTCATCATAGCACTGATAAATAAAGCTGAGTTGTCGTCAAGATGTTGAAAGAGTTTCTCGCTTCTTAATTGGAATGATGCACTCTGACGGAATTTGCGCAGTAAAACACAGCTTCTTTTATCAGAATAAACATAAATCGTGCATCAGTGTAGATATACTGGCGCCATGGTTTTATTAGAATACTTCCCAAAAAAGGCGTGAAACACAAAGAAATATATAAATGCATCGCTAAATATGAATCCCAAAATGGAATTTTCGTGTGACCGACTCTGTGAAGTGCAAAAGTATGCCAAAATTATTTGGCCGAGTCCTTAATATTATTTATTCTTTTTATTGCAGAAGATAAATCAAATACGGGCAGACGAGCAACAGACGTAGCCGTTAGCGGTCAAGTGTGTAATAAACAGTGGTGGACATTGCTTTTATCATCCTTCGTCACCTACATCATTACAGAACATAGCTCGTTTGGCAGATGACGTAGATGACGGTTTCGACTGGGGATGAAATTCAAATCGGTCCACTATGACGTCATACATATTACACTCCTCGTAACATTCCATTATGCAAAACGTTATTTAAATAAATTTAAATAAATTTAAATAAATTTAAATAAATTGAGTCAGGTCAACAAATGAAAGCGGACCTACTAGACTTTAGATCAGGGGAATACCCAGCTTCCCCTGATATGGATCTACCTTGTGTGTCATACCAAACATCATAGTTTCGATTTATTTGGGTGTAACGCAGTTTCATCATTTTTTTCATGCATTTCACGGTGGCAAATTCACATAACCATGTGTGTTCAGGCCTTCTCACACCAGCACTCCATACAGCAGTCTTTCCAAGCAACTGGCTGTTTTTAATACATGTAGCACATTGGTGGACGAAATGTAGGAGAGAATGTTGGCCCAACCGGGGTTCAAATTCGCGAACCCTGTATTAACAGCCCGACTGAGCTACCAGGACTCGGTCGAAACATCCTGAAAGCCTTCAGAGAGCCATTATGACTATATGTATATATGTGTACACGTATGCGGGTTTTTGGTAGTTGGAGACGTAATTAAAGGCTTTTGCAAACAATGCAGATTCCTGTGAGACACGAGCTGTCTTTCCTGAAATCTGCATCATTGTTTGCCGCTTTGACATAACATTTTACCAAATATCCTGTTGGAGTGGTCCAATTTACAACATGGGAGAGTCCACTTTATGAAATTTGATGGTGAAAGAGTCGGAGGTCCGGTTTCGAGTGACTAGATCCAAAGGATATTATGATAGGACTGACCATGTAAAGAGTGTTTTCTATCCATAAACCTGCCTTTTAAAAATGCATCAAGCATATCCGTAATGATGAGCCGTTCCTCGATAAAACCAACGTCATGGCCTCTGCGTAATGTATCGACCGAGATCAGCTTGCTCAGTCCGCGCAGACTGATCCGGGCCGACACATTCCGTCTCAGTGGAATAGAGGTATAGTGTAATGATTCCTGATACAGAAAATCCACATGAGGCGAAAGGTGTATGTCCGGGTAAGCCTGCGCGGCATGCTTAGGCTGATCCGGGTCGATACTTTACGCATTGTCCGCAATGTTGGTTTTTCTCGAGAGACGGCTCATATTTCAAAAGAGAAATGTTGCATTTCCATTGTTCTGCATTGATACGATGGCTTAACCCTCCCTATCCGACATACAGACTCTTTTTTACGCCTTTGCAGCAAAGGAGTTTTGAAAACAATGAAGCAAAAGGGAAAAAATGCTTATGATGAGCAATTTCTCCTTGTGCTTATATGTTTTCACCTTTGTTCAATAATTGTTCTTTCATTATTACAGAGTTCCTATATTTTTTACTAGATGTTTTTAAAGTCGTCTGCTGCAGATTAAGTGTATGTTGGAAAGGGGGTTAAATACTCTGGCCCGTTGAACTCTTTAGCCAGAGGTTTAGGTACGTAATAACACGTATAAGAATAGAAGTTTTATAGACATTTCTATGTAGATTTTTGAAGAAATGTCCATATTACTTTTGCATCTACTTGTTCTACTATCTCTGTAATGTGATCGTTAATATTTGATAGTATATAGCATGTCAAATCTAGAGAATTTTGTTTACCGCTAAAATAGAAATTATAAATACGATACATTTACCTGAAATAATATTTCCGTTAAAATAATCGATCTCATTTGACGAGAGAGTAGGACACCATTTAACCCTTACCAGACGCATTTCGACTCATTTGCAGCATACGACATTTAAAAGCATGGCAAAAGAAGAAATTACTTACAATGAGCAATATCTCCTTTGACACAATAATGAAAACTGTAATCAAGTTTATTGATAGAGATTTTTCATATTTCTGTCCGGTTTTCAAAGTCGTCTGCTGCAGATGTGTCGTGTCGTATGCGGGTAATAGATAAACGAATCATCGCTTATTTTCCAAATTTCAATCGAGACATTCCAAGTTAATCTTGTTCTATACTTGTTAAGATAAAATAATATATATATTTATATCATAAATGACGTCGCCGGAGTGTAATAAAGCCATTGAATAAATTGCGTATTCAACTAGTGTAATAACAATGCTACGTAACGTGACGTCATAACGTAACGTTTAGCGTTGTAAATACGCTCGCTTTATAGCGACGTTTATATGGATATAGCGCTGTAAATTATTAAATTAGTATTTATGATATAAAAAGAACATTACATTCGTGGTCATTCAATACGAAATTTATTAAACTCGTTTTCTAAAAGTGATAAAAACTCGCCAAGGCTCGTTCTTATCAATTTCAGAAAACTCGTTTAATAAATTCCGTATTGAATGACCACTCATGTAATATCCTCTATATATATATACAAAAAAAAAAAATGTCTGTCTTCGAGGGGTGATATCTAGGGGTCACGTCTTCGTTGTCTGTCTATCTGTCAGTTTATCTGTCTGTATGCGCTGAATTGGGATAAACTTAAATAAAAGAACTGTATTTAGCCGCGTTAGGTGATTTGGAGTGTTAAATTAAATAAATGTATTTGCCATATTTACATGGTTACATTACATCGTTTTGGATTGGGACGATAGTGTAAACTATTTCAGTCTATATCCATGTATAACCGGTTCTAACCAGATCCCATAATTCTACGGCATACGATTTTGAAAACAAACAAACGAAAACATTTTCAAACTGTCCATAAATGAATGTATAACTATTGAATAAAATTGAAAATATCCTGGCAATAGGAGAAATTGCTCATCATGAGAAATATCCGCTTTTGCAACCATGCTTTCAAATTCGTCTGCTGCAGTGGAGTGAGAAAGCGTCTGTTTGTGGAAAGGTGTTAATATGATAACAACTGAAACTGGCTGACAATGTGTATCCAATGATTGTAAGACGTTTAAAGTTCTAATTTATTTGAAAGCCTACTTCCTTGAGGAAGAGTTGAGATTCGGTTGAACCTGTGTACATGCACAGTGTCAGACATGGATCTTCTAGAAAAATACGCTTTAATTGTAACCCCGCTCTCTGTACGTCTATGTTACTTTAACTGGTAATACACCGGGATCCAATATCACATGGCGCGGCTCATTGTTCGAGTTTTCATGGTTTCGCATCAAGGTCAAAGGGAAGCGATTCATTTTATATAGGCGACCATTGTGGCATTATGGGTTATGGTTCATTCCCAACATCTCAATGAAGCCACAAACCTGTATTTAATCAAAGTCCATTCTTATATCTACCATTACAGCACCAGAAACTCAGGGCTCATCCCACCATTTGTTTAAGCTATGACGTCAAATTATATCTTATAATCTTATCCCGCACTGAATTTCAGGAAATACAGGTTGTTCTAAAAATCACTCTGAAGGTGTCAATACAGTCAAAAGCAAACCAGGGTTTGGTTACAAATCACTCACAGGATGATATCGTTTTCAAAAAAAGAATTCAACTTTCAGAAAAATCATTATTGTCCAATGGGTGACAATTTCAGTTTTACATATATTCATGTGAAATCCCCTGGAAAAAATTGTCTGCCACGCAAGCCGATCTGATTTACTTCCCTTTGACATAACAAAACGGATCTATGCAGCATGCGTGTATACACATATATATACATATACACACACACAGTCCGGTATCGAATCTGCGACCTTCCGCACCCATGTCGAACGTTTTACTTCTACACCATCGAGGAAGTCGAACCATTTCAACCTTTGCATTGCATATTTATCAGTTAAAAGATTATTCTATAAATGTTTGAGAAGCTGCATACATGTATGTACTTTCGGATCGGACGACATGTACATTGTGGTGTAGATTATGTACACTTGTCGCTGCACGCGAGGGACAGATAGACATGAGGACATATGGAGTGCAGCTCAATTAATTTATCAATATTTTTACAGTCTCATTGCAATCGGACCAAAATACTTCTCAGTTTGTATAGTGGATCTGACGACACCTCATAAAAGGTCGTTTCGAATTGACTTTATACATTTAAATATACATGAGCAGCTGCTGTCATTCATTCTGTCCAATGAAATCGCACGTTACAACCAACGTTCGGTTTTACGATCAAAATAGTTATAATACAATCGGAACATTCGAGCATCATCCCTTCTCTCATTATGTATATAAGTTATCTCCCCTGTGATGCCTCGAGATTTTGTAGCCGACCCATATATTTACTGACACGATCTATAATAGGCAGTCTTCAGACCTATCGAGCATTTGCTCCAGTATAAAGGATAAGGTCTGATTTCAATTAGGTTGAATCTTTTAGAAATATCTGACTTATCGCAAGGGAAGCAAGTATGTATATGTTTTTAGTTATTCATCTGCAGGAGTTACATTCCTTGGATCCGTTCACAGTCTAAATAAAGCAGTAACAATAGTGTGTCCTGCAACAGAGTCAAACAACCACAGATCAGTGATTCAGAACTGAAATGAGTACACAAACACTTTGTGTGTCTTCTTTATTGTCACTGTTGGGTCAAGGTAAAATTCCTTTTAGCGCTTTCCCACATATCTAGACGTGATTTCTTGCGCCTCTGCAGCAGACGAGCTTTGGAAACATTTTGGCAAACGGTAAACATGCTCATAAGGAGCAATTTCTCATTTTACCGCAATGTTTTAAACTCAATTCTTCAAAGTCGTCCGCTGTAGATTTGAGATGTGTGGGAGAGGATTCAGTGACGGATTCACATCTTACGGAGCACCAGTTGTAACAACGAACGCTATCTCAATTGCTTCATAAAACCAATACTAAGCAAAACAATACGGATTTGTTTCCATCTTATAATACTTTGTATAGATAGTTTCTACAGTTTAGCTACCAGACAAAAACATGATTACTCGGTTTGTTCTCTTGCAGATAATGCATTAGACATTATGATTGAAGATATAACCGTCACAATGAATCAATATATATATCCATTTTGAAAACTTGTTTTGAAAATTAATCACTTTTTACAACTATTCTGTCATAAGGAGATTAATTTATACAAATAGCACATAATAAATGTATTGTTTTTTAACCCAAACATATGAAGCAGTTTTTTTTATATTTTAAAACAGTTCGATATTCGCTTCATGTATAATGAAGTATAATTTTCGTATTTGCGGGTAAAATTAGTTCATTATCAGGTTAGGTTAGGTTAATATCATTGTATAAACTCATATTAAGTTAATGCACATATTTAAATGCAATTATAAGTGTTTTTGCCCAGTTAAAACGAATGTTAGTTAGTTCAGATTTGTTATCGGTATAACATACACAGTCGTTTAAGTGAACTTGTTGAGGCTAATTACTTATTCTACACAGACAGGTAAATACGACAGAGCTATACCGTCATATCGACCTTACAGAGTAAAAACGTCATAATTCAAAATATCTTGAACCTTTGGAAACTGCTATCGGCGTATAGTCTGAAGTTCTTTCCCCTTATTACTATGTAGTCTGGTTCCCGACTTCCTATGCTAGTAATAAGGGGAGCAAACTCCAGTCTATTATCATAGGAAGTCGGGAACCAGACTACTATCGGTGAAGATGCATCTCACCGTATTCTGAGATGTTCTCTATTTGAGCCGAATTACGAGAAAACCAACATGGTGGACTGTGCGTAAAGTATCCACCCAGAACAGCCTAAGCATACCGCGCAGGCTAACCCGTAGAGACACTTTTCGTCTCCTGTGGATTTTCTGTTTCAGGAATCAATACTCTATACTACTAGCTCCCCGAGACGGAATGTGTCGGCCCGGATTAATATGTGCGGACTGTACACGCTGATCTGGATCGATATATAACGCAGAATCAGTCCAAGCAACATATGTAGAACGTTAGCCCTTTCCCACATACTGACGCTTTCTGACGCATCTATATCGTATGACTTTTGAACACCTTGTGACAAATGGAGATTATTGCTAATAACAATACTTTTCAATGTTTTGCACTTAAATTTTAAAAGTTGCCTGCTGCAGATTTGCTGTATGTCGGAAAAGGGGTGGGGAGGTTAAAGTCCAATAACCAACTTTACTAGTATGCAATTTTGATCGGCGCAGTCATTAATTTCAATAACGAAGAAGGTCGGTTTTTGTGTAAGATTTTTTTTTTTATGTCAAGCTAAGAAATTAATCAGTCATTTTACAATTTTACATTGATTTTGTTCTTGTCTTCACATACGCGAAAGGAGGTTAAAGCTATACCTGCTGTCATTGACATGTCGCTGGGGAAAAACATCTGGAACACATCTGGAACAGATATTGAATTGTGTATGTTTAAATATGTATGTAATCAAACCATCTAACGTGTTTGCCTAGCGACTGTTAAGAGTTTTAGGGTATAATCATTGTTAAAATTAATTGACCACAAACTCTGAATATTTCATTCACTGTTCTCGAACAACGCGTAGACACGGTACCTTCGTGAATTTACGTATTATCTCCGGACTTTCACGAAGAGACCTTGTCTACCGATATGTCGAATGTATAGTGGATCGATAAGTGTGTTAGGTATTATAAAACTATTGGAACATTAGATGGACACAGACTCTGAATTGAATACTCATATGATTGACTAAACTCGAACAATGGGTAGACACGATACCTTCGTGAAAGTTCGTATTACCAAGACTCAACATGTAAACAAACCTACGGACTTTCACGAAGATATATTGTCTACCGATATGTCGAATGTAGTGGACCGATTATTGTGTTAGAGTTTGATTATTTGGAACATGAATTCACGACATACTCTGAATATATCATTGACTGCACTCGAACCTTAATCCCTTTCGCTCATATAGACGCTTTCTGGCGCCTCTACAGCAGACGGTTTTTTGAAAACATAGTGACAAAAGAAGAAATTGCTCAAAACGAGCAATTTCTCTTTTTGACACAATGTTTTCCATTTTAAGTCATAGGTTATCCATTCAATTATAGAGATTTTCCATTTTTTTTGACAAAATATGTTCAAAGTCGTCTGCTGCAGAATTGTCGTATAACGGAAAGAGTTTAGACACGGTACCTTCGGAAATATTCGTTTTACTAAGTCTCATAATATAAACCAACCCGGAAACATATATACGAAGGTACAATGTCTACCGTTTTCCGAGCGTAGCAGACCGAATGACGTTTTCATCGTGTGTGGTAAATTTATTCTCACAATGTTTATATGTGGTATGGTCATGCGATACTAAACATATCAACCCATTTGTACATATAAATATATATACTGTATTGTTCATAAATTAATAATGTTGAGTGTTGATTGATTGGGGTTTTAACGCTGCTTTCAACACATTGTCAGCGGCCAGTTCACCTACTCATGTGTTTCCTGGCTTTCTAATACCAGTAATACACATACAACAATCTTTCAGAACAACTGGCGGCTTTTGTTCACATAGACTGTTAGCCTATTGGTGGAAGAAGAATGACGCTTGTCACAATGAATTAATAGTGTAGGATGTCGGCTATCATGATGGGATTAACAGTGTCTGTCACAACACATTCTTAAAACCTGCTTTTATCAAGCACTTCCTCACGTGCAAAATGTATGCAGCAGGCGACTAGAAAGGCATATTAGCCTTATGAAAATCTTAAAAAAAAATGAAAGTTTAATTGTTGAATAGAGTTGAAAACAATGCGGCAAAGGGGAACTTGCACTTCGTCACATTGTTATCAGAAGTCGTATGCTGCAGAGGCGTCTTTACCCCTTTCCCTCATACGACAATTCTGCAGCAGACGACTTTGAACATATTTTGTCAACAAATAGAAAATCTCTATAATTGAACGGATAACCTGTGACTAAAAGTAGAAAACATTGTGGCAAAAGGAGAAATTGCTCGTTTTGAGCAATTTCTTCTTTTGTCACTATGTTTTCTAAAAAGCCGTCTGCTGCAGAGAAGCGTCTATATGAGGGAAAGGGTTAACGCGTATGTATATGGGAAAGGGTCGATGGAAATTGTTTACACAGATGCCGTAATGATCGAATCTACTCGTAATCTAATTCATTACATCAGCTGTAGAAGGCACCTCAAGTTCACATCACGACCAAAAAGCATCTGCTTTCTTAAAGAAAAAAAAAAAAAAAGCATCCGTTTTCTAAAAAAAAAAAAAAAAAGCATCTGTTTTCTTAAAAAAAACACATAAAAAAGAATCTGTTTTCTTAAAAGAAACACCAAAAAAAGCATCTGTTTTCTTAAAAACACACAACAAAAGCATCTGTTTTCTAAAAACAAAAGAAGAAGAAAAACATGTACTGGTACCAAGCAATACATCAGGGAATAAGCTCAAACCTTGCTCAGACGCATGTGTACGCAAAATGATCTTTGAACGATCTTTAAAAGCATTGCTCACTATGCACAAGTTCTACCTTTGCCACAATGCTTTAAAAGAACTATTCAACAGCTGTACGTTTATTTATAGAGAGGTTCTACGATTAAGCCTTGACATTTTCCAAATCTCACATTTCTTATGCATGAAATTTAACATACTGCAAAACTATAGCAGACCACTTTGAAAACATCAAACCAAATATTTAGAAAATATCTACTAATGAAAGTGAAACTATTGTATATAGTTGAAAATATTGATACAAGAGCAGAACTTGCTCGTTACGAGCAATTTCTTCTTTTGCTACAATGTTTTCAAAAGTCGTCTACTGTATATGCGTCAGAATGCGAATGGGAAAGGGTTCAAATTAAACCCGTCCAATTTGTATCTTTATTTACAAAATATAGCACGACAAAGTGTATCAAGGATTCCTTCTTTTGACTAGAAATGAATCATGTATAGCAAACAACATTCTTTGATTTAATATTTCGGCATCAGGCTGTCTTCGGGAGTTCACAAATATCTTCTCAAACTATGGTGTATCTATCTAAAGCAATTTGTGTTAATTATATTCAATAAGTCTACTTTCATTTTTCGGCGATAGCTGTTAAACCACAGTTTTGACCTAGATGTTAACAAAATTATCTCGATTGTAGACTAATCAAAAGTTGTATTCATTGAATAATGTCGGAGAAATAAAGGAATTGAAACGTTTTGATTGGTTCATAGTTAAATTGGCGATCCTACGAGAGGCACTAATAAGATGAAGTTTTAAAATGAAATTTTCTGCATACTAACGTTTAATTGCTTTCCTTAAGAAATTAATTTCAGTGATAAAAACTGGTTAAAACTTATGAAATATAATATTTAACAGCAAAAATTAATTATTTTTGAAACATGATAAGTTTTCAGTTATTTATCGTCAATTGAAACTTATACACCTCTTCGGAGCATCGCGTAATCTCCAGTCATGTGGCGTATTCTCGGCCTTGATAATCTATGTATAGAAACTGAAGCTGGATGGAGATGGCCGATTAGCCTTTGGTAAACACATAGATTATTGCGCAAATTTTATAATTAATGGAAAATTAATGATTGTTTTGATTATTATCACCGTTTATCTTTTTTAAAGATATTTATTGTTTAAGGTCACACCGGAGTCTGTAGAGATGTTTGATGTTCCATACATGGTCCAGATTTACCTGTGCGAACCTATGCGGTTAAGTCTGGCCTTATACAGCTCGTCGTTTGGTCACAGAATGTTTCTATAAATATTGATGTCACAATTGTAATAATTATTGGTATATACATCATGTTTCATATCATAAATAATTATGAGATGGTCTTTCTCCATAACATATTTGTGGAGGAAGAGGCTTATGTAAGTAAATGTTCATTGTGGAGTGTAGTTCGAAAATCATTACAAATATTATGTAAATTCTCTATTGAAATTGTTATAATTCAAAATATAAAAGTGTTTATAGTTAATTTATGAAGTTGTTGTCTGTTAATGCAATTCCAAAAACTTGAGAGATAGTGAGACAGACAGAGAGAGATACAGGCATATATACATAGCAGAGAAGAAAATGGTAGGAAAATAAGAGAATAGAAAGAGAGAGCGAACGAGAGATAGAGAGAGAGAGAGAGAGAGAGAGAGAGAGAGAGAGAGAGAGAGAGGGGCTAGAGAAAGAGAGAGAGAAAGAGTGGGGAGAGAGTGAAAGAAAGATAGATACATATATAGAGAGAAAACAATACCGAGATAGATAGAGGGAGAAAGAAGGAGGGAGAGATAGAGAGATATACACAGCAGAGAGACAGACAGACAGTGACAGAAACAGGCAGATTCTCATATATATATATATATAGTATGAGAGACAGACAGACAGACAGACAGACAGACAGACAGACAGACAGACAGACAGACAGACAGACAGACAGTCAGACCGACATACAGACAGACAGACAGACAGACAGACAGACAGACAAACAGACAAAGGGACAGATAGAGACACAAGGAGACAGTCAGTGAGACAGACAGAGATAACGAGGGAAATAGATAGAGAGAGAGATAGAACACGAAAGAGTTAGAAAGAGAGAGAGAGACTAGTGAGAGACATGGATAGACTGGTGCTATACATCGACTCCGATAGCTTTAATTAACCACTATCAATGTACGCTTCATGAAAAGGTTACCAGTACTGACGGCCTTTGTGTAAATTAAATGGCAGAAGCCACTCCTCAAGGCAAACGAACCTTGGACCTTTATTATGACCTCTTATTATCCCAGGGCCAAAACTGTATACACGTTTATCCACAAGTATGTACAGGTATTTGTTTTGACGTTATCATTATCCAAATCAACATATTTCTTAAACCTCAGAGCTAAATTAACCCCATGTTTTCCCATTTGACCGGTGTATTGCTTTTTATCATAATTTCGTATCAATTTCGCCTGGAGGAAGGTCGAACATCAAAAGGATACGAGCGTCATTACATGCATCATCTATTGTTTATATTTGTCCACTCCCAATAATTGTGCCTTCCATATTATAATCTATCGAAGTATTCGTTTCCTTTCAAATTTCTCTGTTAGACTGTAAACATTGTTGTACCGGTTTTCTATCCGTGGCGCTCATGATTGTTGCCCAATATGTGTTCAAATACACAACTCTGATACCTTCGTCGAGGCATGGCAAAGAGGATATATTGATTGATTGATTGGGGTTTAACGCCGTTTTCAACAATTTTTCAGTCATATCACGACGACCAGTTCACCTACTCATGCGTTTCCTGGTTTTCCCACACCAGTACACCACACAACATACTTTCCAAGCAACTGGCTGCTTTTCCACATAGACTGATAAACATTGGTGAAAGACGAATGACCGGGTCACAATGACTTTTGTCAAACGTCGGAAAGAATGTTGGCCGAGCCGGGATTCGAACTCACAACCCCTGGATTGACAGCCCGCCTCGCTACCGACTGAGCTACATGTAGCAGGGCTCGGCGAAAGAGGATATACTACTAATCCAACTACACATAAGCTCAGACCCATCACAGGCGTCCGAATTTCTATTACAGCAACAAATGCGGAAAATCACACAATACCTCGTTAAAATACTCAAAAAGTCTCCGTATATTGTTTGTACGCTTTGATAAAAATGATCGTAATGATAATTTGGGGAATCCCGCACGTGTTACTATCAATAGCCCCTCTATACGTCCAAATGTCCGCATTTTTTGCTGTAATAAAAATTCGGACGCCTGTGGACCCATATGATATGAACCTGCACTAGTAGCCAAGTCACGATGGCCGGTTGTCGTATGTTGTGGCAAAAATTTACAGATTTACAGTTCTAATGCCACCGTCTATCATTTAATATCTATTTTGTTCTTTTTCAAAAAAAGGTTGATCATTAATTATCAACAGCATTTGCGCCAGATACGAGTTTGCATTTCTGAACAGTGTAGGATCAGATCATAGTATATACATCTGCTCAGTTTGATCAGAATCTAAACAAGTTGAATAATCTAACACGCTTGTGTAGGTTATACGTGAACACTGTAGAACATGATCAGACTGTGTGGGTGCACAGGCTAATCTGGATCATTAATGTTCACAAGGGCAAATTCTTTCCTTTTCCAATGCTCGGGCTCATATATAAGGTACTAAAATAATATTCTTCCCTAAGACAACTTTTCAATAGTGTAAACCCTTTCCCTCATACCACAATTCAGCAGCAGTTGACTTTGAACCTATTTGTCAGAAAACGGAAAATCTCTATAATTTAATGGATAACCAATGACTAAAAGTGGAAAACATTGTGGCAAAAGGAGAAATTGCGCGTTTTGAGCAATTTCTTCTTTTGTCACTATGTTTTCTAAAAGCCGTCTGCGGCAGAGGCGTCAGAAAGCGTCAGGATTAATGGAACAGTAGTACTGGTCACTTTTCCCAGGAAACGCCGTGATATTACTGTACAATTGTAACATGAGGCGGAAAAGATCAGACATTAACAGATTATTATCACTTGTTTTGGGTCAGGCATACATATCAATTTCATACTCCAGATGTGTTCATTAGTGTATTTTACTATTTATGTTAAAGCTACAAATAGATCCTCCTTCATGCTGTTAAGTAAGTGCTCACATAAGACATTTTGTTTAACCAGAGAACATGCTCAGATCAGTCATCGTCGTAACGTGTAGTGGTTTCACAGTCTAATCTTTTATAGTCGTCAATGGCAGCATCTTCTTTGATATTGTTTGCTACTCATTGTTATATGTGTTAATAAGTAGTACACAACACAATGCATCTAAAACTAGCAAGGAAATCGTTACGAGTAGCATTCCGACTTGCAGGTGTAGTGGTCCGCCTCGCTCCGCCTCGGTCCGCCTCGGATGCGGGAAGTCAAGACATACCAAATACTTCAAAATTGGTAGTAATTGCTTTCCTCCATGGCCTTTTGAACTTGTCTCGCTGGTGCTAGAATAAATCGACCAGTAGTTCTGATAAAACACCTAGAAAATGTTGTTTTATGATTGAAAAAGGTGCTGAAAGCGGCGTAAAACACCATTCAAACTTCAAACAAACGCTCGTGTTGCTGATTTCAGTATTAGCGTTTTCTATAGTAACGGTCTTCTCTAAAGATACATTCAAAGTACTTATTACATAACTCGACTTTTATTTCAATTATTATTCTTTAACACGTTTATAGGTCGGTCGGCTTCGCAATCCTGTGTTTTCATGTATACATGTATCTGAGACAAGAACGGTCCTACAGAAATTTACGGCAAGCCGCTTTATCATTTGGTCGTAAAAGAGACATTTCTCAAATGTATATCCTTTCGACAATTAGTGTTTCTCTAATCTTGGTATACACATGTATCTCGCTAGCTGTTAGAGACATCTCTTTAATTAAACCCTTTCCCACATATAGACGCATTTGGACACTTCCGCGATAGACGATTTTTGAAAACAATGTGACAAATGAAGACATTTGCTCATAATAAGCTTTAATCATAATTAATAGAGTTTTTTCATAAATTTGCCAAGATCTTTTTAAAGCCGCATGCTGCAGATTTGATATATGTGCGAAGGGGTTTAAGAAATATCACTTCTAATCAGAGAAACATCTCCCTCCATTTGTGAAAGAGTTCTTTCAAGTTAAGCGGATATAGTTCAAACCTTTCCAACATACAACACATATGCAGCAGATGAAGGACAAAATATAGAAAATCTCTATAAACGAGATTAATATTATAGAATATAGATGAAATCCTCGTGGTAAAAGGAGAAATTGCTCATTATGAGCAATTTCTCCCTTTACCACGATGATTTCAAAAATCGTCTGCTTTATATGCATTAGAAAGTGTTTGAATGTGGGTACTTTTTAGGGAAAAACTTTTAATAATAATTATAAAGGATGAGGACGACCTAGATTATTTTAAGCGTCAACGTTACATCATGACGGGAGCGTGACTGACAGTGTAGTTAACGCTGTCCCCTACACGCAACACCGTCTACAGCAGACGAATTTATAAATATCTTGGCAAAGTCATGGCGTGTCTCTATAAAGGAAAGTTTAAATATTGAAAAGACTTTGGAAAAAAGTGTGGAAAATTCGAGACATGTACTCATAAAAAGCAGTTTTCTCATATTGCGACAATTTAAGCAATAGTCGTCTGCTACAGAAATGTCAGAAAGCGTATGTAAAAAGGGAAAAGGTTGACTCTTGTCCGTCATGCAATTAACAAAATATCATCACATTTAACATTGACAACACGAACGTTAATAATTGAACATTTTCTCTTATTAATTTCAGCTTTTATATATAAATCAAACCATTAATATATTATAAACGAAGGCGTTTTTATCTTGTATGGAAACAAAATTCCTCGCCCAACAACGTTCGTAAACACAAAATCTCCATTTTGAAGATTCAACGTAAAATGTTTTGTTTTAGGGTGAAGGGTTAAACTTCGTACATATGAATCTAATAGAGTCACAAAGTATGACTGCTTAGTGTCATTGTATCAATGTAGTTACAAGGTCACGTTACACGAGACTTGCTCGTATAAAGACGTTACGTTTAGTTTGCTCAACTTTCTAATAAACGTTCGTTGTGATTTATTTGGTAAAGACGCTCAATTGTATAGGTTTTTTTTCTTGTTTTTTGGATCTATATCAATACAAGGTTACGGGTTTCGAAATCGGCATAATTAGTTGTACACTTATACAGTTAGTTATATGAACGCATACTAGAGGATATTCTTATGACCATCAAGGTAACGTTATTTTATATTTGTTTATTATTTTTGTTACTTCCTATTTTGGTTGGCATTGCATTTTATATATAAGTGTAGTTAATATATTGATTGATTTGGATTTTAAAGCCGTTTTCCACAATTTGTCAGGCATACCACGGCGGTCAGTTCACGTACGCTTGTGTTTTCTGAAGGCTTTCTCATATCGGTACACTACACGACAGGCTTTCCAACTAACTGTCAACATTTCCCATATATACATTAGCCCATTAGTGGAAGACAAACGACGCTTGTTGTATTCACGTTTGTCAAACGTCGAAATAATATTAATAATAATAATAATAATAATAATAATAATATCTTTATTTTTTTAAGGTAACGTCTAAGACACATACAGACAATTTAACGACTATACATATCTTATTTTCATATGGCCTTCAATAATATAACACACACAAACATTACATTTAACAACATGCAATTTCAATGCAAAATTATGGCATGAAGTACAGATATGATTAATTTTCAATCATGTGAAGACAGACACTCCAACTACTTTAAACACAATTCTTAACATAATATCGGCAAGTAATCAAGATAGTGTTAGTATGGAACCTTTTCCAGAAGGTATTTTCTTATAATTTTGTTTGAATGATACAATAGACGTTGAGTGCTTTATATGTGATGGAATGCTATTCCAGACTTTAAAACCAAAATATCTAAATGAATTTAACATGTAATTTGTTCTAGGTTTGTAGGTCAATGCTAAATTGTTATTGGATTATCAGCGTAGAGTGTGATATTTATTTTCCGAAAATATTAAAGTATAGGCTTGCTTGGGTTCGAACTCACAACTCTTGGATCAACAGCCGCTACCGACTGAGCTACCGGGGCTCCGAGAATAGATGGAATTTACACTGATTTACTTAGAATATTTGAGCTAAATGGCGCAAAATGTTAAATTTATAGCTTTTGGCATCACCCAAATATACACTGACGAGCTACTTAATCTAGAAAGGTCTTAACTTTACCCTTTCCCTCATACGACAATTCTGCAGCAGACGACTTTGAACACATTTCGTCAATCAGTTAGAAAATCTCTATAATTGAATGGATAACCTATGACTTAAAGTGGAAAACATTGTGGCAAAAGGAGAAATTGCTCGTTTTGAGCAATTTCTTCTTTTGTCACTATGTATTGAAAAAGCCTCCTGCTGCAGAGGCGTCAGAAAGCGTCTATATGAGGGAAATGGTTAAGCTTTCGGTTTCACCGAAATCTATTTTCACGTGATACTATTACTAGAATGATTACACTTATAGTTTTTGGTATACACCAAAAATGCAATGTTCTTTGACGTGATACTAATACTATATGGGCTTAACTTATAGCTTTTTGGTATTAAAAATAGATACATTGAAGTTTTAATAAACTAGTAGGGTTGAACTAATAACTTTTCAATGAACTCCCGTGCCTTACACTGGTAGACAATTTAATGTTTGGCAACGAACATATGTCATTTGAAGACAATGTTGTTGTGTTCCAGCGTGTTCAGAACTATATATCTGCCAGTCAGAGATTTGACTATTGATCTACATGTAACTGTAGTGAGGACTACGTTTCCTTGTTAGGTGTGGGGGTGACCAGGTGACACAAAGCAAAACAAGATAATATACCAAATGTTCAACATTTTGATCTTTCAGTTAATACTATGATTATCAAATCTATAACACTAACTCTAATTGGCAAATGTCTAAATGTAAATAAAAACCAACAAGAAGAAGAATTAATATTAGCATATTTTGCTTGTTTTCTGATCCATTCATCTACTACTTTGTAACAATGACAACATAAACATATATTGCTTCAACTGAATGAATAAATATGTTTAAACTAATAACTTTTGATAGTACCCAACGATCCATTGACATGATCTTAACTTACAACACTTTTAGCTGTTGGTATCACCACACTCTACATTGACGTGGTATTTAGGTCAAATTACGCTAAGTACATCCGCTGACTTGCTGATCTTAAGTACTATAGTCCCTAAAAAAAACTTTGTTTGCATAGAAAGGAGTGTATACCATCACCAGAATGTATTGCATATATGACATTGAGTTTAAATGCATTGTAAATGTGTAAAGGATGCACTTGAAATGATTGATTTGATCACTTTTAGTATTTTGACCTTGTTTGAAAGTGAAAGAA
Organism: Serripes groenlandicus; assembly: GCA_031761405.1. Lineage (NCBI taxonomy): Eukaryota > Metazoa > Mollusca > Bivalvia > Cardiida > Cardiidae > Serripes > Serripes groenlandicus. The sequence goes on along the minus strand of JASEVX010000002.1, from coordinate 133,084,160 downwards.
GAGAATGCTTAACAACGGTTTTGTCCGGGCCCGATATGGTCCAAAATTACGGTTACCATTTCTTTCTTGCATAATGCATGACCTCACATTTTCTTTGGATTGTTTTAAAGCTAGGAGGTAACTATTTTCAATGATATATGGTGTTCTACATTGGAAACGCTTAGAAAGTGTGACAATTGAGGACTGAAACTTGTCGATTTACACGGAAACAAACAAGGCATTTTTTGGTGTATTGTAACCTTTATACCACAATGTAGGAAGGTTTAACTGATAGCGTTTGATATCACCCATGCATACACTGGCGTGAACCTAATTCAAGAAAGGTTATTTTGTCAGAAAATACGCGTGTGCTAAATTTCTCGTAAATTAAATGTTGATTGATTGATTGTATGTCGTTTTACGCCGCCTTCAACAACTGTTCAGTTATATCATGACGTTTCCTGAGTTTACAAGTACTACTGGTTCATTTATCCTGATACCAGCCATTCAGTCGTAATGCTTACCCCGAAAAAAAAAATAGCACAAAGGAGGGCAGCCATTATTACTATTTTTAGTACTAATAATTTCGTAAGACCCGACCGGGAATCGAACCCTTGACCTACCGCACCGAAGCGGACGCTCTACCATTTCACCACCGAGGCGGTCGTATACATATATGAAAGGTGGATATTCAGATGGCTGAACTTGATATTCAGTGGCATGAATTCCGGAAGGACGCTTAACGTATGACGTGAAGCTTTACAATTGATAGTAATTGATTGCTCTCTTTGGCGCTCAGGAATATGGGGTTAGCATTACGATTGACTTACAGGTATCAATATAACTGGATTATTGACGCCGCGTGGAAGCGCGGCGTCAGTATGGGATAGGTTTTAATGTTGTTCCATGGGGTGACGTAATCGAAAAGGGAGCAACCAACATTATTATTGTTAAGAAAAACTCTGTTATATGTTTGAAAAAAACAAAAACCTTTATGAATAAATAAATTGTATGAAATGATTTAAGAAACACAAAATACAAAACACGTATGTCTTCTACCGTTATAACATGTAATTGGTATTTAATAACTTTCCCCTAACTTCCTAGGCTACGTTTTTGTTATAGTTTGGTTTACGACCCGATTCATCAAATCTCATAAAAAAGTTTCTGGCGATGTTTTTGCCTATTTACGATATTGAGATTTTTAAATAAATGGGTAATCTTTAAAAAATCAATGATGATTCATTTTAATTACTACATATTACAGTATAATTCTAGAAACTGTAAAAACAACGTTAACCCAACTATGCAATACGCATGGCCGTAACGTGACCCGTTCTATTATTTGTAAATGCAGCATGTCATCGCTTGGCGATTCTTATTCTATTTCTTATTCTTATTTAATAGCCGACAAGGTGTGATCGGTTCCCATAGAGTAATTAAGTTGTCTCTGCTTCCTTCCGCTATGAATACTTCGCTGTTTTCACGATTACATCCGATTTCTAAAATTCATTGGATTCGTACCCGGTTTTTCATGTTTCGTTCGAGATGAACGATTCGTACCAACTGGTTTTCGCTCTTTGCTCTAGCGGAACTGACTTGAACATTTTCTTTTGTTTATTTTGTCGTTTTCTATTGACATGTTCAAAACTATTAAAGTGACATTCAAACAAACAAAACATACTTAATAATTCGTGCAATATGTTTACTATACTTGTGAACTTTCATAATGCTCAATCTTGATCATACACATCTTTCTTTTCTTTTTTAATTACTTCGTATTTTTTGTTTATATACTCCCGTTTTTGCTATCATACTTCTGCTAAACTGGAAGGAGAATAGACTTCCACCTCTCCTCCCTAAGCTTGTGTCACACTTAACTTATAACTAGAGGCAATACACCTTAATAATTGTTAATATTTAAGCACCTATGTTTTTTTTTTATCTAATGGATCTAGTTAGAGGATTTAAAACAGTTTATTGGTAAAACAAATTGAGAAACTTCAGCTTGTATGACACATGATAGTTGCAGTGAATGTTAAACAAACCGTAAACCAAATAGTTTCAGGACTAAACTTGTCATTTCACGACGAAACTTCACATGCTGAATATCACATAGACCGTAGAATGTAAAACGTTTAATCCCTACGTCAATATTGAACCTTTTTATATAGGCTATGGTAGAAATATAGGCACATCTTGGCGTTCGTGTTTGAAATAAAGGGACATTTGGCCTTCTTGTTCGAAATATTTACATCCTGTCTGCTTGCACAGGTTATTTAAATGTACTGAACTACATCTGCTTCTTTTAAGTCATGCTTCAAAAGCATGCGCGGCGTCTTTGATGCTTTGCATCAAAATTCTTCTTGTTATTACTGGTAACTTACCCACGAAACACCGTGATATAACTCTTAAAGTGTTGCGTTCAGCGTAAAGTGCCATTCGAACAACACAAAAGAAGTCACGTGACGCGGTCCATGCATTGTGCTTGTCATCAAATTTAGACATATTGGTAAACAGGTTTTACATAGAGCACTCATAAATATTCGACTGTCACCGTTATCATTCGGCAATATAATCGTTATTTAACTCTTTCCGCGCTGAATTTCATAATGTCGACACTTCCATGTTGACAACTCCATTGTTCGCACAGCACGAAATGTTGTAACATGTAATGTCGAAATAGCAAGCAATGCATATTTCGGAACTGACAGCTCGTTACCAGCTATCTCATTAAAATTTTCCAAAAACCATTCATTGCCTTTGGCAGCGAATGAAATAAATGTTATTTGGTCCAAATAATTAAGTTACCGCAGGTGATTGTCATTACCGATTCCATGATAGCGTTGTTTGTAAGAGCACTACATTTTATGGAATGTGGGTCCGATTTTTCTGTTAGGTCACTACATGTTTCTCTATCTCGATTGGATAGTAGGATTTCATACATAGATTTCTTTGCATTTGTCTCAAATATATCTAGGGTTGGTGTATTAATATGCACACGGAAATTAAACAGGTGTGCATCTTTTATGATAAAATTATCTATCTAATCAAACGCATTTGCATTATTTTCTCTTTTAGTAAACATATTTAACATGGCACTTATACATATTCGTAACATATTGTACTACATTAAGATTTTCTAGACGAAGATTTAAGTTCTATTCTGAGTTAAATACGTTGTCTAATTAAACACGATGTATCCACATATAACACATTTAGCTATTTGCATACTGTAGTTGCTAATACTGCTCTAAGGGGTTCGAGTCCCAGTTAAGGATTGCTTGTCATGAATTAGCTGTGTTATTACAATTATATTTCTATTTAATAGCGATGTAAAATGTTCTATATTAAGAATAAGCAATATTAGACGTATTATACAGTTATTGTAAATACTCACAGTTTAACGAATTATTTGATTACGAATAGAATTAGCGAATGTAAGTAACATATAAATTATGTTTTACTCTTGGCTCCTAATGTGGATTGTTTCTTTCTTTCTTTCGTTATGTTATATTTATTCCTTTTGACTCCTAATGTGGATTTTTTATTTCTTTCTTTCATTATGTTATATTTATTACTTTTGGCTATCAATGTGTTTTTTTTCTTCTTTCTTTCTTTCTTTCTTTCTTTCTTTCTTTCTTTCTTTCTTTCTTTCTTTCTTTCTTTCTTTCGTTCTTTCTTTCTTTCTTTCATTAGTTCTTTCTTTTTTTCTTTCTTTCTTTCTTTATGCTCAATAACATCGTTCTGTTAGTATATCTACGTTATATTTAAAACATGTATTGTTAGAATTGTAAACAAAAAAGGGGTTCCTATACAGGACCTGATTGGGAAACAAGTTATATAATATGTTATATTTATTACTTTTGGATATCAATGTGTTTTTTGTTTGTTTTTTTCTTTCTTTCTTTCTTTCTTTCTTTCTTTCTTTCTTTCTTTCTTTCTTTCTTTCTTTCTTTCTTTCTTTCATTAGTTCTTTCTTTTTTTCTTTCTTTCTTTCTTTATGCTCAATAACATCGTTCTGTTAGTATATGTACGTTATATTTAAAACATGTATTGTTAGAATTGTAAACAAAAAAGGGGTTCCTATACAGGACCTGATTGGGAAACAAGTTACACAATATAAATTAGATACGTGTACACTACATTTGTTCATTTCAATTGTTGTAAACGTTCCTGAAACTGTATGTGGCGAATTAACAAACAGACCGGATGCATATCAGGCTGCGCAGATGCGCAGTGTAAATTGATCTGAACTGAAAAACGCAAACGCGCTAAGATTATTATTGTCTTTTGGCGCAGCTAGGATTGTACTATGAATGTAAACCAGACATTTAGACACAACGTCACCAGTTATGTTTTCGAAATGAACGACATTTTCACAAATGGTAAACGTCAGGCGCGTAGCTCCCTTTAGGCACTGTAGGCACTGTAGGCACGTGGATACACATTTTTTACTAAAAATGCCCCAAAATGCAGCTGCGGCGATAGACATCTGCGTAATGTATCGACCAGATCAGCCTGCGCTGTCCGCGCCGACACATTCCGTCTTAGGGGATAGATGTATAGAGTAGTTATTCCTGAAACAGAAAATCCACAGGAGGCGAGAAGTGTATATCCGGGTAGACCTGTGTTGCATGCTTCGGCTGATCCGGGTCGATACTTTACGCAGAGTCCACAATGTTGATTTTCTCACGAGACGGCTTACACATTGATTATTGCAAAGCTACGCCCGTGAACGTAATAAATCAGTGTATATTTAGGTCATAGGTTTTACATTGGCATGATTAATCGGTTCATTTATCACGGATTGGAATTCAATGGCGTAGTTATCTAATTAGGAGCAATTGACAGGGCGTAGCCTTACAATAATCAATGTGTAGGCCGTCTCGTGAGGAAATCAACATTGTGGACTCTGCGTAAAGTATCGACCCGGATGTTTTAGGAATAACTACTCTATACATCTATCCCCCTAAGACGGAATGTGTCGGCCGGATCAGTCTGCGCGGACAGCGCAGGCTGATCTGGTCGATACATTACGTAGATGTCTATCGCCGCAGCTTCATTTTGGGGGCATTTTGAGAAAAAATGTGTAGGCACGTGCCTACAGTGCCTAAAGGGGGCAACGCCCCTGATTGATGACCTGCAACAAAAATATGTAAATTTACTTTTATATTAACTATATCATTATTTTTGATATGCGTTTGCCCAGAAATTGGCTGCGGCTTTTAGACAACTAGTAAACAGATCAAACAAAAGGGCTGCTCAAAATGTCAATAGCTAGCCCAACAAAAGACGAAATAAGGCATCAAAATTAATGCAAATCAATAAATGTACCGCTGAAAGTGTAAACAGTAAGCCCAAATAGAACTGCATCAAAAACAAAATTGCGCCTAGCCTCTTCCTAGGTATCAGAAGGAGACCATTACGATCATTTTTGGGATAGGGGCGTTTCGCGGAGGCAACCACAGTCCACACCAATTGAATTCTTACGCCAAAATCACGAAAAACCCTCCGCTTGCATTAATTAATGAGACAAAATAGTTCCAACGCGTGAAACACACTCTGAACTATGATTGACCTCAATGTCAGTGGTGTTAGGTAACGTCGATCGTGCTGTGACCCCATTATTTTACAACAGTCGACTTATATAGAGAAATGTGCAAATCTCTGTAAATAAAATTATTGAAAGGAGCTGAAACCATTGTGGCAAAAGTAGAAATTGCCTACGATAAATATTGTTGAAAATGGAGCTGTTGCTGACAATGAGCAATTCCTCCTTTTCACACAATGCTTTCAAACACGTTTCAAATTAATTATTTTCATATTTGAACGTTTTACTATGGACATTCCTTTACTCGACACATTTTGAATAACATGCTAGAGATGATAACGAGCAATGTTGCCTTACATCAAGGGGAAAATATATATACCCTTGTGGGAAAAGAGGAAATGAGTCACGATAAACAATTTTGCAGCCATCTGCTGCACATGCGTCAACAAGCGACTGTAAGCGGGAAAGAGTTGAACCGTATCCGTTATAGCTACTTAGTTACATACGAATGTTGAAAGTGTATTTGCAAACGGAGCAATTGCTGACAATGAGAAATTCCTCCAAACAATGCTTTGAAACATGAATCAATGATTTATTTCTATAACCTAGATAACGAAAACATTTGTCTAGTTATTATTTTAACCTTTGCCCCTTTTAGTTACATTTGACTCACCTTAACAGATGAATGATAATCAGCAAGTTTGTCTTTTTCCACAATGTTTTCATCACTATTCAAAATAGGAAATAGAAATTAAATCTACAAATTAGAGATAAGTTAATTTCAACATTGATTGATTGGGGTTAACGCCTTTTTTAACATTTCCTCAGTAATACCACGGCGGCCAGTTCACCTGCAAATGTATTTCCTGGTTTTCTCTCACCAGTACTCCACATAACAACATTCCCAAGCAACTGGCTGCTTTTCCACATAGACTTAGCCCATTGGTGAAAGACGAATGACGTGTCGCATTGACTTTTGTCAAACGTCGGAAAGAAATTTGGCCGAAAATGTCAACAAACACACTAGTTATAACCGCAAGGTCATTATTTATTTTATAATTGAGGCGCTTTTACCGATTTTGGGACAACATTTATAATGTATATGCATTTGCGTTAATTGAAGATTCAACGTCCGCCAACGTGTAATCTAGTCCTTGATGTATCTGTTGACAAATAAACTAGAAATGTAGTCTAAATAGGTTTTTGTAAATTAACCTTAATTGTACGACTTCTGTAATCAATACGTTATGAGTCATCTCTGTCTATACAGCTTGGAGGTATAATCCGGCGTCCGGCTGGCTGTCTGCCTGAATGTGCATTCGTCCGTTCGTCATGGATTGCATGTATTGGTCAACACGTTATTACTGTATTGCAGATTTATTTCAAAGTGGTCACACTTATACCGTGTGATCAGGAGAACGGCAAAGTACATAACGCTGGTCTGTTTATTTTAGTTATCTCCATTTTTCCTTATTTAGTTCAGCGATTGTCTCAATTAATTTCCATTGTATACATTTCAAACTTGGTTTGTAGGTAACTTATGACCTACAGATTTGCAGTGCACCATTACCATAACTTTAGCATGCTGCGTTTGGGGTGTGTATATTTTTGTCTTTCCATGTTCTCACTTATTATATGACTTTCGCATGCAACACATGCGATCCGTAAAATGCCCTTGTTCGTTAATGAATGATTCCCAACGCCGTGTACTTTGTCCGGAGCGACTGACTGTCTGTCCGTCTTTGTGTTCCGTCTTTGTTTCCGTTTCGCGGATCCATTTCAAAGTCGTCACACGTATAAATTGGGATGAGGAGATCGATACAATATTTTGAACACAAATCTGATCTGGTTTCTTCGGTTATTGTCTCAATAGATGTCCAATGTATAAATTTAAGACTTGGTGTATAGGTAACTCAGAGCTACAGATGTGCAGTGCAAAAAGAAACATAACTCTAGCATGCTTTCGATTGTCTTTCATTTATCGGCATGATAACAATATACATTGTGGATCTTTAGTGATATCTGAACTGGAAAAAGTTTAATTAAGGGTCGCTGCTCGTTTTTTTGTCAATCTTTTGTCCTTCCTGATTTATTTTCTTTATACAAGAAAAGGGTCAAACTTTGATAAATAAGGTATATGTTATTGGCAGGCAGTATGTGTTGCTTCACACATTTTTGGTTTGGTTTGTTTTAAAGGTCATTGTTTATTGTTTCAACAATGTGTGTCCATATTATCTATGCCATATATTTTCAACTTACATATGCCCCTACACCATTAGCGCTTTCGGCACTTTGATTATCATAGCGTATGGACAATATACAAAGACTGTTTGAGTATTTTTACGAGGTATTGTGTATTTTTCCCTTTTTTCTTCAGTAATGAAAATTCGGACGCCTGTGATATATCCCGGTGAAGAATAGCCGGTATACCGGTGTGATACGGGACTTCTCTTTGCCGAAAAATCAATTGCATTCTTTACATTCCCATCATTATCCCGGAGTGTCCCCCGGTTAAGAAGCCGGATATTCCCGTTTAATCCCGGTTTTACCCAGTTAGTTCCAGGTTATGGCACGGTTCATTTACGGTGTCGCGTCGGCGTCTTTCCCCGGTCCATCCTGGTAAAACCCGGTGTGACCCAGGTCGTGTCCCGGTGGTCCAACTCCGTATCGACCCGGCCATGGGCTGATGGAGCCACAAAGGCACTCCGTTGGCCCCTATTCATAACCGTTTAGTATATCAATCGAGGCAAGCGCAGATTACAACGGACTGTCAGGGTAGAGCCACGGTAGAGCCGAGGTAGAGACCCGGCCCTACAACGGTGTATACCGGCATTGTGCCGGACATGCCTGGATCACGCAGGTTCTGGGAACTTATCTCGGTGTCTCCCTGTTGTAACACCCGGGACGGTCTAACAGATCGAGCCCGAACAACATGGTTCACTACGCATTCCCCCCCTTATTTCTACGGTGCAGCCGCAGTTTGACAAGGTTTCTCCCGAACAATTATCCGGGAGGTACCGGGGCGGTACTCGGGACAATGATAATGGTGTTTTCCTCGTGGGATTGAAATAGCACCTTCATTAGAAATTCCTATATGCAGGCAAACCGAGGGCTTGGCGTGAAACGGTTGTAACTAAAAACCTATTTTAAAAACCCTGGGTTAGGGGCAATTCTGACCCCTTTGTAAACAATGCAAATTTAGGTGCAATTGCTCAGAACGAGCAATGGCACCTAAATTTCCATTGTTTACCAAGAAAATATTATTTAACGCTTATAAAGGCTTTATGGCGAGGTGATTAACCTTGGTAAAAAAATATAAATTTTGGTTACAACCGTTTCACGCCAAGCCCTCGAAACACTCCCGAAGGCAGAGGACAACAACAGAACAATCAATTGCCCGCAATAAACCGTTATACTATCCACAATTGATAGTCATAATTGAGTCGTCCCGCAAGAAAACCAACATTGTTGCCTCTGCGTAATGTATCGACCCAGATCAGCCTGCGTAGTCCGCGCAGACTGATCCGGTCCGACACATTCCGTCTCAGGGGGGATAGAGGTATAGAGTAATGATTCCTGAAACAGAAAATCCACAGGAGGCGAAAAGTGCCTATCCGGGTAAGTCGTCTGCGCGGCATACTTAGGCTGATACCGGGTCGATACTTCACGCAGAATCCACAATGTTGGTTTTTCGCGTGACGGCTAAATTATTGATTAGGACTGAATGCTTGATTCATTGGTAATCGCCTCGGTGGTGCTGTGGTTGTGGTTGAGCGTCCGCCTCGGATCCGGGAGGTCGCAGATCGATCCCCGGCCTGGTCGTACCAAAGACTTTCAAAATGGTAGTAATTGCTGCGGGCAGGGTTGCGGGGTTAGCATTACGACTGACTGGCCGGTGTCAGGATCAATGGACCAGTAGTACTGGTAACTTACCCAGGAAACACCGTTTTATAAAATTTGAAGAAAGCGGCGTAAAACACAAAGTAATCAATTGATTTATTAATTGAAATAATCTGAAACCTAAAAAATTCATATAATAATTATTATCTTTCAGACGTAAAATCTGTTTCCATTCTTACATACAGTGTTTCCATGTTAAGCGTGTGATATCCATATTTGAGTAAACACCAACATCCATTGGTGTGTAAGTGTATGATCAGCGAAAGGTGGAAAGCAGCGTTAAAACATTCCATTTGTTCAACAGTTGTCTTCGAGTGTTTAAACCGTGTGAACCCTACATGTACTGGGTGCGTGTTTTATTAACGTACATTTTATTGCACCAAATTTGTAAATCAAGTGATAAATGTACATAAACATCAAGGAAGTATTCGCAAGCAATATGATTGGATAGGGGAACATTTATTGACACGTTTTTTGAAGAATTTATTTAACGCATCACAATAAAGTTTACTTACAGTTACTATATCCTTACATTTTGATTGATTGATAAGTTGGGTGTTTTACGGCGCTATCAACATTTTTTTTATTCATATCGCTGCGTTTCCTGACTAAGTTACCAGTTCTACTGGTCCATTTATCCTGACACCTGCCGGTCAGTCGTATTAGTAAGCGCCAAAGAAGGCAGCCACAACTACCATTTTTATTTAGTTTTGTTTCTGTCAATACAATACAATACAATTTTATTACTTAAGTAATTAGGCCTCCGGCCCATAATACAACATATATATATATGTATACAATTCAAATAATCGTATGTGATGTGTTCGCCATATATTGAACATATTGATATATCGGTATATAATTTTTAAAAATCATGATATGCACAGTTTTACCAATTAGCTTTACCAATTAAACTTTATATACATATGTATTTATTTAATGGATTTCAGATAAGTTATTTAGTTACCTTTCTTGCTAATTTACCTGGTTACTTATCTTCTTACTTGTGTTTTTATTGACTTATATGTTCAAGTAGTTTTGAAACGAAAACGGCTGTTTTTCTTATATGATATACTAACGTACCTCTCTTCTAAAGGCTGTCTCACGAGTACTAGTAGTATCTATGCAGTTTTTGATTTATGGTTATTTCTTAGCATACACCTGGTTTGGCCGTACATGACCATTGCAATTGTTTCCCTACCAATTTGAGACAGCCCCTGAACGAATAATTGATTGGCGTTAAACGCCGTGTTAAACAAGTTGTCAGACTTGTCCAGGCGGCCAGTTCACCAATCCACGTGTTTCCTTGCTAACTTACACCATTACACCACAAAATAGTGTTTTCAAGAAAATGACTTCTTTCCCACATATACGGTTAGCACATTGTTAGAAGGCCAATGATGCTTATTTCATTGGATTTAGAAAAAACGTCCGAAATAACCTTAGCCAACATAGGAAACGAAGTCACGACAACTTGATTGACAACCCGTCTCGCTACCGACTGAGCTACCGGGGCTTTGAATGCACCTTTAATTTTACACATTTGAGAATCATATAGGGTTTCTTATGCGAGCGAGTACGAAATGTCGAAGAAATACATTGTTGAACAAGGCGATTAGAAAACCCGCGATTCGGGACCTCGCAAAGACCAATCTAAGATCCAGATCAGTCTGTGCCTTCGCACAGTGCTCTCGGAATCTTTCCTGTTAGATATATAGGTTATATTTTGTTGCATTAACGATACATGGCTTTGCATTGTACTACGAAGCGCGTGGACAAATTGATATCTCGTGCGTAGGCACTACAAAGCCAGATACCGCCACTGTCATATTATGCTCCTTTTAGTATATATACATAGTACAACTTTTAAGAAAAACAAATCTATAAACTACATCTATTTGTTTTTTTCAATAACGTAATTGCACGATTAACACATGACATAACATTGAATTTATGGCGTGTAAATCACGCCACACTAACTGGAATGACGCGAAATAATATTTTAATGATACACATCAAAGTTCAGTGACGTGCCATTGCATACTTTGAATCGTATTAAAATAGGGAAATTTTATTGGTCGTGATGTTTTTACGCGAGATAATCAACATGCCTTTGCCATGGACAATGTGCAGGTATATAGTCAAAATTCACATCAGCATGCCAGCCTTGCTAGGCTCTATCGATGGATGCACTTTACCAAACAATGGCTGGACATATGTTGCATTCAGTCTGAACCTTACCATTGCTCAAATCTTAAGCCGCCAAGATCGTCCAAGAGGTGTAGTGGTTAAGCGAGGGATTAGAGTTCGATACCCGGTTGGGTTATTCAGTAATCTTTACAAAATAGTAGTAATCATGCTCCATTCCTTTGCGCTCAGGGTCTCGGGGATATCATCACGACTGATGAATCAGTGTCAGGATAAATCATACCGGTAGTACTGGTAGTACTGGTAAATTAACTAGGAAACGACATGACATGACTGGAAAAATGAGACCGCTCAAGGAAGCTAGGTTTTCACATGACCGGGTTTATAATTTTTTTTTTTTTTTTTATAAATATATAACTTTATTAGCCACGTGCATAGATATGTGAAGGTCGTGGCCATCCTCCCTCACACCTTACAGTAAATGTGTTTTAGTTAATCTATGTTAGTATATAAGGTTAATAGTATGGATCAATAAACCATGTTTATGATGAATGTCCAACATACCTAGATCATGTCCCTTAGCCGTTTTCTATTGGTAGACGCATTCTGACGCATGTGCAGCAGACGACTTTTGTAAACACTGTGGCAATTTCTCCATTTGTCACACTGTTTTCAATTCTATGTAATGATTTAACTTCCATTTATGAAGTTTTTTCACGTGTTTGCCTAGGGCTTTCAAAGTCGTCTGCTTTATAATTGTTGTATGTGGGAAAGGGTTAACACAGACTTAAATAAGTGTAGCAACTTCTTTTTTAATGGCGAAGGCAATATTCGTACATCATAAATGATTCCGACTCACGTAACACATATAGCTTCCTTTTCTGTTATCTCGCCGTGCTTTCACGTTGGTATCTTATGCCACAGCTATCTAGTATAATTGTTAAACATTTTCACAAATTAGAAGTCATATATTTATGAAGAATTGTGTTCTATCATTAATACTCGTATTGTAGTCATCCGTTAGATATTGATGTTGTTGCCCAATCAGTGTCTCATTGTTTGATTTCAAAAACGCATACTAGGAGAAGTGGTTTATTAAGTTCTTTAACGTTGTTATATATAACAGTTCAGATATGGCACGACTACAGTTCCACAATACATGAACCCTAGGTATAATCAAATAGGCTAGCAAATGTACCTTGTCCAAGGGATCGCCTATCGCATTGAAAACAGACTAACTTGTTTACAGTATCTGACGACACCGCAAAAAAAGTTGTCTGGTATTGACCCTTTTCATTTACATATCATAATTCAGAACGCATGTTTCTGTCATATGTAATTACAACACGATACAACCAACGCTCATTGCTGTACACTAGGAAAACTCGGTCATCAACGCTTCTATATCTCGTTTATTTATATGAGTTATCTCCCCTATTGATTTAAATACATGAATGAGTACACCTTTTTCTGTCATATGTAATGACATGATATTGCTATACAATAGGAAAACAGTGCCATCAACGCTTCTCTATCTCGTTTATCTCCCCTGGTGATAACTAACGATTTTGTATGCGATAATTTGATTGATGACGCAAAGGAGACACCCTGTTAGAGGTAGTCATCCGATATAATATATATTCGAGCTGTTGTAACTGCAGCGGTCGCTATGTATGGTTGATATGAGATTGAGATAACTGATAAATCAAATGAAAGAAATTGAGATCGATCCGAACAATCTCGATACGACAGACATTCTGAAAGACCGTGCACAAAATACCATCTTACATGGTTCAATTATTCGGCAGTGTGTCCACGACTTTGTTCTCATTGTTTAAATGCCATGAATCCTCACTTCATATTGCCTAGAATATTTTATTTAGGCCAACAATTTTTTATTTTCTGTTTTACGAGAATGCCTGCCCATTTTTTTCCAAAAATGAAATAAAAATAAAACAGTTTTGAGTTCATTTTATTCTTTTATTTTTCGCCGACCTCATTATTTGAGTTGAACAGAAATAAAATTTACAATATATTTTAGAGAAAACGAGTATAATCATGGTCTGTCAGAGGTTTAAATAAAGCGTGTTATTCTGTATTTCCAAAATTGTAAAACACACTGTCGGGGTTGGTGGGAGAGGTACCGCTCCCCCTTCTGCAATACAAAAACTGTTAGGCTATATCCAATGAAGAATACAGGCATTTGTTCATCTTGTAAGATGATAAAACTGCATTTTCTATCACTATTATGTAGTTGTAGTAAAAAAACACAAAACAAAATCTTGTCTTTTTATTGTTTTATTTTTATTTTTTTTGGTAGAGTGCTCAATAAAGATACTATTATTTTTATTTTTATTTCGCCCTACTTACCCATTTTTTTTTTTTTTTAAAAATCTCGTAAAACAGTTAATAAAAAAATGTTGGCCTTATGTTCGATTTTCGACAAAAGGTACCCCATCGTTGCCATATTGTATGGGGTTTAAATTCTATCAAATTAATCCGATCATCTCCTGTATATGCCTAGCAGTACAAGTAGTCAATCGTCTTTTGGCAGACTCAAGTTCTTCGCAAGCAGAACACTCCTACAGGAAGAAAAATGACAATATGCTTAACGATTTTTTTATTATTTTGGGACGAATACACATAAAAAAAAACCTGAAAAAAATGTCAATTAATATTTTTCAACGGAGTTTTAACAAAACAAGGAACAGGATGGAGTATCCTGCACCTTGGCCAACATTTATAGTTTACCCTTATTTTATGAATAAAAATTTAAGTAACTACATCTGTATCTCATAGCCAGTTTATTTCCCTACACGTACATGGATTATGCGACGGGAGACGTCCCATATCACCTCTGGTTTTCCCCCAGATCTAAATGAACTGATGCAAAGGTCAATATTACACCACTCGTGGTACGCTCCTTTCTTACTTATTGTTGTATTGTGATTAAACGCCATGTTCAGTTATATCGCGACGACAGTTCGCTTATTATTGATCCATTGGTAAACATACCAGTACTATGCTTTGCAATTTGCAATTTCAATGCACTCGATCATGATCGGCGCGACTGGGGATCGAACCTGGTATTCAGACGCATACCACTAAAGGCATGAAAGGTTTTCTCCTGTAATAGGCAGTCATCAGATGTATACGAATGTGTTCCTGCAGCGAGGTTAAGGTCTGATTGCTGTTTTTTCCGACCTTGAAGTCAAAAGTCAAAACAGTCTTATCAAATGACATTAATTTGCTTATAATTAGCTTCAAATATACATTTATTCGTTTTTGCAATATGGTTTATTTCAAAAACATTCAACGCAGTAATGCGAGAAGGGACAAACCATTTACCTGATAAATGTTAGGTGCTGGCTGCTTCGTAAGTGTACTGTGACATCATACTCATTGGAACTACAATAATATAGTTCAAATTATTGTAGGAAAATGAGACATATCTTTTTTGTTTGCATTTGTCTCCGTTTTCCACACTATAGCTCAAGTCCTACCGATGCACGCATATCAGTAAGGCCTATAATTAAAAAAGAGGGGGGGATGACCATTTCTAATTCATGTAGTATTAAGTGGCATAATTTACGCCAGCTAAAGAAAGTAAGAAATTACTCGTTTTAACGTTATTTCTCATTGTCCCACATTGTTTTCAAACATTGTCTGCTGCAAAGACTTCCGAAATGAAATAAAGAAATCTGCAAAAAGGGTTTATTATGCACAAAAATACTTTCAATGCAATAAAATATGAAAAACTAGGCGGGACCCTTTTAGATGATATATATACTCGCAATGTAATGATTTACACGAGTTTTAGTACCACGTCTCACGTAAAATCAACCTGCAGGATTCCTCGTCTAGCGAAGGCCTTGAACCATTGCAGTCTATGCAGGTTCTTCCGTGTTCGCATTATTTCCCTACGAAGCGTTTAAAGTGTTTGGGCATCGATTTTGAACAAATTATAACTTCGCACGTCAGCAATTTAATCGTAAATGCCTTAAATTGTTGAAAAACATTCCTAGATCTATTTTGAGCTGACGTGTCTAAGCTAATGTTAATTTACGTGACAGGATCCGGAGTCTCGAATCATGCTTCTCATAACCCTTGGTTCTAATTATGTCATATCTTTCTTAATTATTTCAAATTATCTTAATGCGGATTAATATATCACGCATTACGTCGTACGTAGACTAGGGGTTAATTTGAAGGAGTTTTTTTTTGTGGTTTTATATGGTTGCATCTCCTAAAAATAAAATAACAATTACAAATATACATCTTAATAATAACTATTTAACTTAGTGAAATACGCCTGAATGTTATACAGTGTGTGGTTTTACGTATGACACTTTTAATGGTTTATTCCCGCTACTTTCATTAATATAAACACATTGTTGATGCATAATTGCCGTACTTTCTTGAACTACACAGGTCTGCTTCTCACCTTGTAACATTTCGAATAACCCCCCGAACAAACGATAGACCCCCGCCGAGCTAAGCGACGAACCGTTTAACCAGGTCGCTGCCAACGGCAATTAAAGTTGTTTTTGCAAACAAATGCAGATATAAAGGGAGACAAGCTCGCAACGAGTTGTCTCCCCTGAAATCTGCATCGTTTGCCACTCAGACATTTAAATTTTACAACACTTCCTGTTGGGCGAATAATGGAGTGGTCCAATTTGTAACATGGAATAGTCGACACTGGGAAATTCGCCAGTGAAAGCGTTGAAGAATAAAGGGGGGAGAGGAGTTCAGACATTCAGCTAACATCGGCCGTAACATCTAAATATTGGCTTAACCTTGAACAATATCTTTCAAATCAAACCAGATCTCTAGATAAGAGGAGTTTTGCATGTTCTAAACTCCTTATTTGACCCTCTAACCCTATGTTGTGGGTACTCAAAAGAATCGTCTCAGTGAGACGATTCTTTTGAGTACCCACAACATAGGGTTTGCTTTGATAATAAGAGAGAAATTGTGGTGGGGAAAGGAGCTGAATACCCCTCCTTATCTGGACCTCTGTCAAACTGTACGTTGATTGGAATCTGACAGATAGTGATAAGAGGTCGTCTCGAATTAACCCTATCCATTTCAAAGTTTACGAGCAGGTGCTCTCTATCGCTGTCGAATGAAATCACATGATACAAGCAACGCTTTCAGAATAGTAACTATACAGCACACGTCTGTATGTTACGGTGGCACAGAGGTGACATGTGTACGTTTTTTTATTTATCTCGTGCGCACGAGATACTCAAGTCGTGCGCACGAGATAATATGTCGTGCGCACGAGATCATTAAGTCGTGCGCACGACTTAGTAACTCGTGCGCACGACATAGTATCTCGTGCGCACGACTTAGTATCTCGTGTGCACGACATAGTAGCTCGTGCGCACGACTTAATTATCTCGTGCGCACGACTTAGTATGTGAGATAAATAAAAACATACACATGTCACCTCTGTGCCACCGTAGTATCTCGTTTACTAATTAGGTGACTGTCCCTGTTGATACCTAATGATTATGTAGGTGACGGTTTAATAAGCTGATGCGAAAATCAATCTGAGACGACCTCCTGAAGGTCTAATCAGATATAAATGAGCGTTTTCCACTGCAGCGAAAATTAGGTCTGGTTTAAATAAGATATACCCTTTAATAGAACGTTGAAATGCACCTAAACAATTGTTCATTACAGATCTAAAATATTAGCTATTCTTAATCAATTAATTTATACAGTTCGAATTGACAGCCACTAAACGACTGCATATAATTTAATAAGCCGTTCCACGAGAAAACCAACAGTGTGGCCTCCGCGTATCGAACCAGATCGGTCTAAGCATGCCGCACAGGCTAACCCGGAAAGACACTCTTCGCCTCCTGTAGATTTTCTGTTTCAGGAATCATTACTCTATACCTCTTTCCCCATGAGAGGGAATGTGTTGGCCCTGATTAGCATGCGCGTACTGCGCATGCCGGTCTGGATCGATATATTATGCAGAGGCAATAATATTGGTTTTCTCATGGAACGGACGGCTCAAATGACCTGATACGTTGAATAGCACTTTCTTTTAATAGAATACATAGTTGTGAAATTGTGAAAGTCGCAAAACGTGCATCATCATAGACTATTGCAAGCTTAAGCCGCTTGCACTGCGACAATACTATTGCGGACTTTTGTTCTCTAAATAAAATTGAAACAATAACGCCGAAAAAAAAAAAACGGTATGGATTAATAGAACTTACAATTTAACGAATTAACTATCTGGTCAATGTTAACACTGTTTGAGAGACAATGCATCCGAGTTAGAGCGAGCTTGTGAGCTTTTCAAGACACACGGTGCGCCTACTCGTTAAATCAATCCAACGGTCGTTGGTTCGAACCTAGCCTCGGCCGTTCAGTATTTCCGATTAATGATAACAGTCACTGTGACCAGCGTCCTTCGTCTCCCACCGATGGGCCGAAGTGGTCTATGTAGGAAGGTAGCCAGTGACCACTATGGATTGTCCAGTTTGTACAGGATCATCTTACGAACATTATCTTCCAAATCGTCTTCCAAGTGGTTGAAGAGGATGTGTTGTTATAAAACTCTTTATATCCCATTTTGACGCATTTACAGCAGGCGTTTTTTGAATATTTTGTTGTTGCAAAAGGAGAAATTGTTTTCATATAATTCCTATTCTGTGGTTTTAAACTGATTTGTTGTTAACATTCTTTACACCCCGCTGTACCATTTTAACGCATTTTTTTAAACGTTTGTGGCAAAAGGAGAATTACTCATAATGAGCTATTTTTTACTTTAATACACGATTTCCAACGCTATTTACTAACCATACATTCATTTAAAGTGATTTTCCATATTTGCCAATATGTCAATTTGTCAAAGTCGTCTGCTGCAGATGTGTTGTTTGTGGAAAATGGTTCAAGAAATTGTTGATGATGATGACGAACGAAACATGACAGGCAAAGACAGATCATAATAGCTTTGTGCTCAAGTGAACCAAAAACCTCACTCCGATTGAAACTTAACACTCACACATGTACACCAATGATTTAGAGCTGAACAAAGGTGAACTTGATTTCTAAATTAAGTTACAACATTGATGAAATACTGTTATTGAACAACGGTGGTTGATCTAACACAACTTAGATATTGATATATATTTTCTTGAAAGTCAGTGAATGTATTAATCACACAAAACCTTTCTTTTCTCAGGACCGAATATTCAGATATACATGCCATTCCGATGTCTGACCCTGTGAAATCAAAACCCCGAAACTCGTCCTATATATTTGTAAGTGCTTTTCTATCAAGAATATACATAATTATGTCATTTCACCGTATCTGAAATATCGCGTACGCACATGGTTTCTGTCAATCTGCCCACAACAATTGAAGCGGTGTACAATTTTTTAAAACATTGTAAAAGAATTTAAACCTCAAAAACTAGATAGTCTTCAGATGTTGTCGAAGAAGACGACGATATGTGTCTTCAATCAAAACTATCGTCATGACCTGTCGTATGATCTATTAGTCTCATTTACTTGAGTTACAATGACATTTATCTTGGAGATACTGTGCCCAAAACCTACACATGACCTCTGTTTATTATGCCATACTGTTGGTATTATTTGTTGCCTATCACATACTAATATTTCCCTGTCCTTGTTTCCATTCGGCAGTATAACTGTTATTTAAACTTTGATTACACCAAATGAACAAATTGTGGCCTTCAAATTCGTCGAGTATCATTAGTTAAGCGATAATTGGTTTAGCTAATGGAAATGTCAATCTGAGACGGGTTATCCGATCTATTCTGCAGCAGCCAGGTTTAAAAGATATTGTTATATATATATATATAACACAATTACAATCATAATGACCACGCCTATATCAGCAATGGAGACTTAATTTTGATTGGTAAATTAATGTGTTGATGACCCTATATGATACCATAGTCATCTGCTGCTTAATTAAGTTTGTGTTGCTGAAGGCATACCACTTTGTGATTTCCACCGGATTGACCGCAAGGACCGAATTATTAATATTTTTCCAAATGCAGGCTGTTTAAAATCATAATCAGCAGACGTCTTTTGAAAACATTTTGGCAAAAGGTGAAATGATTTAACTTTCATGTAAAGATATTTCACAAGATGTTTTCAAAGTCGAAGGCTGCATATATGTTGTAGTTGTGAGTGAAATACAGGTGTAGTAAAGTGGCTCAAATGTTTACCTAATATGATACAATTAGAGTCGTACGCTAAAAGTCTCTCCTTTTGTCGTCATGTTTTCGTTAGCCTTCTGATGCAAAGGAGTCAACAAGAAGTAGAGCGTCGTCTATACCATAGGGAGTTTCATGTTTATATCTTGCTGTTAGACCCTAAAATTGATCGGAATAATAATAATATTGAACATGGCAACAACGCCTACTAAAATAGACAGTTTTAACTTGCTCGGAAACAATTATAACTTATTTTTACTAAATTATTTTTCGGAGAAAAAAATATAACAACAAATTAATCTTCAAAGATTGTCATAAATTAAAGTTCGGCCAAAACGATACCTGTATGGTGTTACGTTGCAAACCTGTGACAGCAGACTATCTACGAAAGAAGAACATACTATCATATTAAACTACAATGTACAGAATGGCAGTTAATACTTACAGCTATTCATTTACTTAGCTAGCTAAAAACGATACATTTAAAAGTAATATGAAACTTTAATAAAAATACTTTTTTTTATAAATAATACAAAGAATGTACAGGAAACATTCACATATATATTAAATTCATGAAAATAAGAGAATGAATCAAAGTATTATATTCAAATTGCTGTCAATTTGTTTTACAAATGTGATTAAGGGACAGACAAAACAAGCATGAAGCAAGTTTGTTTTCGTGTTTCGCAAACGTTCGCATAATGAAACGCTACATTAAATTTCGCTTTTACATACTTTATACATTTTTATAACAGCAATCGATCATAAATCATATAAACATATGACGTATGTACATTTGAACCGCATTAGGCAAAAAGGTATCGCGTTGCAATTGCGAACAGTAAAGATACCTATGCGCGACAAATTCGCTAGAACCTTTACTATTCGTTTAACTTTGGACGATATATAGAGGCAACTTCTGACAATTCAATTCAATTCAATTCAATTTATTTATTCAAGTATTCAGGCCTCTGACCCATATACAATAATATTTACAAATAATACAATAATAATGACACAATTGGCATGAACTAGAACTATCACTGAAGATGATAAATACCTCCTAAACAGCACCTTGACCTACACCATAACTTAATAAGTAAAAGGGCCATAACATGCAATTATAACCCCTTTAGTATATGCACGTCTCCTCTTGGTATAGAAGCTTCGTGTACAATTTTATTGAATTCCACCGGACAAAATATGGCTTCCGACCGACCGACAGACAGACGGACGAACTCATGGGAGAGTACTTGTGGGGTTATTTCGTTTGATGTTTACATGCAATTCATTCCGTAATTAAACCCCTTTTACGGAATGAATAACATTAACGTGCAAAATGAGATACCCGTTATAAAAACTAAAACAAACCTATTTATCTAAGTGTCTTTATAAGGGTAGTGGATGGGCTTTAGGAAAAACACGCACCCCACAAGTACTCTCTCATGCGGACATACAGACAGACAGTCCGACACAGTGACTCCTATATACCCCCTCGTCTTCGAAGGGGGTATAATGAAATTACAGAAACAATTTCGTTGATATATAGTTGTAGTTACACGGGTTTTGCGACCATGGTCCGATATTTACAATACTGTTACTGAGGTGTAACGAAACACCGTCATCGCCTGTTTCTATGAACCAGTGATCTTTTCGGTATTCGGTTTTCAATCAAAGTACATGTATACTGAGCTTATACGTACTGTAAGAGTTTCTATGTGGAACGTTTGAATCTTTAGGCGAATAATTATAATCTCCTACGTGATGAATTTAGTTTTCATAGATGCAACGACTATTCCATTTTCGTAATATTCGGCTTTTACTTAAAAATGCATATAGCAGAGACTTAACGTATTATTTCAGTAATAAGTATATTTTAAACGTTTACTGTCGACAAAGCGGACTAATCATGGTCTGATGACAAAGTGCACACCAGCGGCATTACGTCGAAACCAGCCTAGGAATATTTACGAACAGTACAGAGCAACCCGTCTATCAGCTCAGTCTTGTTTCGTTTTACATATTTGGTCAATATGTTACAAATGTTCATGGTTATGTTCCTGGGGAGGTGCCCTTTCAGAAGAACTGGTAGAATCGAAGTCCATGCCGACGGATATGACTATTAGTTATAACATATTTAGAAGGCGAGTTCTTCTAAACCACTGGGACAAGCTTGCACATATTTCACAGGAATGTCTCGTTGGTAAATGTATTACAGAATTGCTTGATTAATTGAATAATTTCTTTGTCAATGACAACTTAAGGAAAAGGGGTCTTGTTCAAAACTCTAGCCCGATTGGAAAACAATTTGGCACACATGTTTCTACTCCAGGATTGCGGAGCTTGATTTTCTTATAAAGTGAACATTTTTAGAATATTCTTGTACTTACATACTGGCAGATTTTGAAAATAACTTGGACAATTATTTCTTGGCAGACCAACCATCTGCCAATATATTTAAATGATTCCAATACGTTGAAAAATATTGCTGCCAGGGGTTGGGCCTCGTTTTCATCGTATGTTATGAAGTAAAGACCTAAAATGTACTATTCCATTGCAAATAATTTGTCACAATTAAGCTTTGGATAACCTCGCTCAAAGAGTGTTCAAATGATTCTGATCCATTGAAGTCAGCCGCTTTGTGGAGCTGGTTTTCTTTTTAAATAAATAGCAAAGTATAATTTCAAGTGCTTTACTTTGTCAAGATTTATTTTGTTATGGACTGTGGTCTTATAGGATATCTTAGTTATAACATTGGAGGAAGGTCGTACAGTAGGCCATAGGCAGTTCCGGTTTATTTAAACGAAAGAACAACATTGGTTTGAATTCAATAATTTTAAAAGCGGCGTAAAGCAAAATTAAACTAAAACTATCACTGAAGATGATAAATAGCCCCTAAACATCACATTGACCTACACCATAACTTAGTAAGTAAAAGGGCCATAACTCTGTAAAATAACATGCAATTGTAACATCTCCTCTTGGTATAGAAGCTTCAAGTACAATTTTATTGAATTCCACGCAGTGGTTTGTAAGACATAGTGACTCCTATATACCCCGTCTTCTTCGAAGGGGGTATAATCAATAGTTTGGTGTTTTCCAGGAGGAAGGTAACAGCGGAGGTGGCCCCGACAGTGGATCGTCAGTGTCGTCCTCATCAACGGTTTCCAGTATGAAGTTCATAACGAAACAGCTTAAACCACAATGGCGCACCCGATTCCTTATCCTGGGTCTCATGGTTCTTGTCGTAGTAGTTGTAGTTGCTGCCGTAGTAACAGCCGTTGTTCTTTCAGGCGCTGAGAGAACGGGTATGTAAACATCTTTTGCATTATTTACGCATTAACTAGATACATCCGACAGTTGACGTTTTTTCAGTAGATTACAATTGAAAGCATCGTGAATCAATGAAAAACGGGCAAGTCGTGTCTTTCGCATTGTAGTTTGTTATCTATATGCAAACTCAATTCTATTATTTATTTACATGTAAACTCTTTAGATTAACTGCGGAGTGGTGTGACGAACTTTTCAAAATCATTTATCAAATAAATGTTTTCAATATACTAAATATATTATTGTAATGATTGTATTCAGAAAGGAACTTTATTTACTTGAAATAAAAAGCTGTTATTAAAATGCATTTATTCACTTATACTGTTTACGAACTTAAAAACAAATATAGGTTCCACAAAAAAACTTATTCATTCATTTAAAATCCATTTATAAATTTTATAAATTACACAACATTTGTTCTATAAAAAAAAAATATATATTCAATTCAATATTTGTTTTCATAAAAATATTTTCATATTTGTATAATCCTATATGAAATGATCGTCTTCGTATGTATAATCTTTAAACGTCATATTTTGTTTCAACTCATGGTATCTCCTATTTTCAAATCAGTTAATGAATTATTAATTATAGCGAACTATTCTGAAGGTTTGCTTTTAACTTCAGTTGGTCTGATATATATGTTTTAATACAATACAAAAATGAATTTATGTAATACAATAGCATGTGTTCTATAAGTAAAGGGAATCCGCTGTGGTCGAGTGGTTAGCGTCGGGTGTCCCGGGTTCGATCCCCAGTCGCGGCACTACGGACATGGTGGAGTGCCCTTGGGCAAGGTACATTTTCTAGCCTAGTACTGGTTTGTTTACCCAGGGATCATGAATAATTTAATTTAATTGCGCGCTAAATGACCTTAGCTGTCGATGCGCCATAAAACAATATACATTCATTCATTCATTCTATAAGTAAAAAATGTATACGTATTCAATACAAATATGTATCGACTATTATTATTTGTGGTCTTTAAAATATGTTTAGTTCATGTAACAATATTCATAATTATATATTTATAGAACAATTGGCATTTTAATCAATCACTTTAATTTTAAATATCGATGATTCAACTGTAGTACTCTCCGAAAATATAAGGAAGGACAATTAATATAATACTAACGATGTACCATCTGAAGGTTTCCTTTTAACTTCAGCTTATCTAATATAGTTAATTTATTTCTATACAGATACTCCAAGAACACTGAAGCAGTTAGGTGAAGACCAAGGTATGTACTCTTAAAACTCGTTGCGCCCTGTGAGTAGAATTGTTTAGGGGTCCTAATGCATCTTCGAGCATTGAAGACTCAAGTGAGTCTCTACACACGGATAGTATCGCCAGAGTTTTCATTGCTCGAGTATATGCTTTAAGTATATCTTCCGACAGTACAACTAGAAGAGTAGACCCGATCCGCCAATTTAGCTTTGAATTATGCCAAGCCAGAGAGTCAATAATATCAATAATATCTTGACACGGCTCCGATATGACACGAATCTTACGACACTCACAGTTCAGAGTGAGCGGATATGGAAGGCCCACACACCTTGGGTGCGTGTGACTTCAATTATCGCACATGTAATTAGCTTTCATTTCGTTTGACAGAATTAATGTGTAAGTACGTTGTGGACTAGCTTTGGACTATTTGTAGACCGAGATGCCATGTCCTAGCTATATAGTATCGAACACTTGTCTTTGTGACAACACCGTATTATTTATCATTCTAGCGTATTCACATATTCCCTTATCCTGATAGATATGTCTTCTTAAGCCTTTTGTGGAAAACGGCATTTGAAAACATTGTAGAGAAAACAACATCAGTAGGAATATTTCAGATGTGTCGAATACTTTAAATATAAATCGTTATATAACATGGCATACATAACATACAGAATATTTGCATTGCATTTACAACATGGGTAGCTATAAGTAATTAAGCACTTGGAATCAAGGTTACACAAACATAGCTGCATCAAGATGTGTTTTCATTGTGTCCTGAATTGAAAGGCACAGTTTGTATACTATTCATACTATATATGGGTATTGTGCTACTTAATTCTATGAACAAAATTTAGTTTCGTATGTTAACTCAGCAGATAACCAGTTGGGCTCACGAACTTAATATCATAGACGAAGCTCAAGCTGGCTCTACAGCTGGTTAATCTACAGTCGACAATATGTTCTGTTTACATACTAACTAGTACTAACTTATTATCCAAACGTACCTAAGCCTGGTGGTCGCTTCTATGTATAATATGTAGGCTTCCTAAAAGCTTTTGATTCTGTGAATCATTTCATTCTATTCTAGTCGTTAGTACGTTAGGGTCTAAATGGTAACATAGTACATGCACTCTTACGAGTATCTATGTATAGAAAACAAGTGAGCCAGTTTAGATTGAACCCAACAGCATCTCTGCGTCATTTGCTTGCACTATTGGAACACTTCAGGGGGGATTTATGTTCCTTACTGAAATATAGTATTTAAATAAATAATCTATGTACAGACCTTAGAGAAAAAATGACGATGTGTCAAATCGCGTAGACACCGCAAACAATATACACCAACACCGTAATGTTATTTCCCAGTATTGCAACGACACTGTGGCATGAAAGTAACTTAATAACTAGTAGAAATGGAAATTATAATTAGACGTTTTAAATGTTTTACCCCTTTTATAAGTATATTGGTCTTTTATTTAGCCCTAAAGAGGAATGGTACCATGGCAAGGACAAAGCTATGTGCACAAATGGAAAGTTTTGCTTTACTATTAAACGTTTCAGTAATTTTAGTAACTTTCAACATCATAACATATTAAAATTATTTGACAGTATGGTTGTTCCTGCTCCTATCCTAGCATACGATTCCGAGCTATGGGGTCATTCGTACTCTGATGGCGTCGAAAATGTTCAATTAAACTTTCGTAGATACTGTTTACGGGTTAACAAAACTAAACATTCTTACGTTATTGACCCCTTACACATATTATCCACACAGCAAAACTATGATTTATATAGTTACATGTATATATGTATAAATATATATATGTGGATATATACCGTGTGTTGTTTTATTACTATTTGGCCTTTTATAACAAAATAAAACTTCTGTATTTTGTATTCTGCATTTAACAGACTCAACACTTCCGACAACACCGACTACAATGTCAGCATCGCCTGAAACATCAACTCGGGCTAGTAATTCGACATCCGACACTATTACAACGGAGGAAGAAGGTTTGACGTCATCAACTACATCAGTTCCGGTCACAACTGAAAGCCCGGACATAGACACTACTACCAACTTACCCGAAACCCCTCCACCACTTGTTGATACTTCTGAGCCGTCAAATGCATGTGAGTGAGTTCAAAACTTTTCAGAGGCGTCAGGGTCAACAACAATCTCATTCAAATCAGACGAAATGACTTTATTGGATCTGACAACACCGACACCGTAAAAATGGTAGTCTCGAATAAACGATATACAATTCAATTTCGACCACCACCATTTAGCCTCCACGTATGAAGATTGATACTCGTACATACATGTACCAGATAAACAATGAACGTCCGCTTACAGTGAACAGGTTGTTGTACATTGACGAATCACTAACCTTTCCATCCACTCTCCGTGACATCGCAACGTCGTTACACGATTCGTCGACATAATTGCTTGACGTGACAATTACTTATCCAACTGTTTGTATAAGATGGCATTACTATATATGTATTGTCTCCCTAAATTGGTGTTCAATTTTTGCTCATCATTTCAGATCATTTGTGATGGTTAAGTCAGTTATACATGTATTGCCTCTTGGTTCTAAACCATGGACCAACAAGGCTGTTGAAAGTCCTGTCACCTAGACGTTGTAATAAAACAATATATTTTTTATTTAAATCTTTGAATTTACTGAATTGTTTGTGCTATAATTTCGTTTATTCGATTCATTTTTCAGCTGTCACTTTATCCGATATCTACTATCATCCGGATGACGTCAAGTCCTTGACAATGAAATGTCAAGGTCGTCACCTTGGCAACTGGAACACATTGACCTTGAGAAGACAGTTCAAGGATAGCTATGAGCCAATTGCTGCTGCTACCAAAAATGAAAACGATTCTGCTGTTGTGGTTGTGTTTTATCCAAACGTTACACACAGTTTGATTGTGTTGAACTATGAGTTAACATTAATTCTTACACTGGATGTCTTTTATTGTGAGCAACTTACAAATTTCACATGTTCAATGGATACAGAAGAGGGTATTGTGGCAACAGGGGCATATATATCAGGTAAGTTTTAGATCAGAACCATCAATTATATTAACCTGTCCAAGCAGAAAGGTACGACCTGGCACTTGCGAAACATTTTCTTGGGTATCGGTGCAGCATATGTAATAGTTTTAACCGCACTCATGCAGTCGGATCAACGTCTACATTTTACGAAATTCACTGACTAGAAGTATAAAGATGATTGTTTTAATTCTATAGATTCTAAAGATAACTAGTAAGCATGTTTATCACATCACATTGCTTGTATTCGGTGTAATATACCCATTATGTATTTCTTTATATGTGATATGTGACCGAATCACTATTTGTGTATTCATCCGCGAATGTTTACAAAATGGCTGAGAACGTGAACCCGGTAAACACAAACGTCACGATGGATGGACGAGGTAAAGGGACCATTATCGGTCATAAAAATATATTTGTGTGTGATAAGTTAACAGTCTATTAGGTATTACATGTTGGGACTATTTTCTGACAGGGAAAAAACGATTTTCTTTTCGTGTTTCATCATGTGATCAAAATAATCTGACATTCGTTGTCATTTTATATATGTACCTTCTGACAAACACAAGGCACTCATGTCTTTTCGAGACAATCCTGTTACGTGAAATGTGCATCCATTGAAACATATTTGCTTCATGTTAAGTATAACCGGTTGTTTTGACTTGAAACGCATCAGTCGTGGTGCCATAGTAATGCTATCTCCACAATCGAGAGCGAAAATGGGGTAGTTACTATTACCATTATTAGGGTCTCAGGTTTGACGGTATTCACTCAACATGCACTCATTACTGTGTGCGATTTAAACCGATGGTCTACCTTAAGATAAGTATGATCCCAGACAGCTATGCTAATAATACGTATAAGTAGTCCATGCATGCAATAAGGAGAGACTTGATCAAACTATGACGTGTTCACCGACCAGGACAATACCACGAGTGTAGACCGCCACGGTGGTGTAGTGGTAGAGCGTCCGCCTAGGGGACGGGAGGTCGCCGGTTCGATCCACGGCCGGGTCATACCAAAGACTTTTAAAATAACAGTAATGGCTGTACTCCTTGGCGCTCAGTGTTGCGGGGTTAGCGTTACGACTGACTTGCCGGTGTCAGAATAAATGGACCAGTTGTACTGGTAACTCATCCAGGAAACGCCGTGATATAACTGAAACATTGTTGAAAAATGCGTAAAACAAAAACAAAACCACGAGTGTATCAAAGTGCACCAACCATACATTATAGATATGTATTGATTGATTGATTGACTTATTGGTTTATTGGTTGTTGTTAATGCCGTTTTCAAATACTCTTCAGTCATATCTAGGCTAACCATCCACTTACCCATATGTTTCCTGGCCTTTTGACACCAATGCTCCTGACCCCGGTGATCCACGCAACGACATTCCAATCGAATGGCTGCTTTCCCATGGCATACACCGTTAACCTATTGGCAACAGCAAAATGAAAGAGGTCTGTCGCATTGACGTTTGTCAAACGTCGGAAACAATTCTGAAATCCGTATTTGACCATCTAACCATATGATGTGGTTTCTCAAAAGAATTGCTACAATGAGACGATCATTTTGAGTATCCACTTCATAGCGTTTGGTTCGGATAATACGAGATATATTGTGAGGGAAAAGATATGTATACCTCTCCTTATCTGCACCTCTGGTAAGGAAGAAATAACAGGTGAATCTTGTTTTTAGACATTTTCAGTCCTTTTCAGTCTTCAGTCTTTTAAATTTCTTTTGTAATATTTACGGCTAATCAATACATTGCAGTGTTTTGCGAAGAACAACGAGGTTTATTGTTATAGTAAATATTATAAATAGACCGGGGTTTTAACAGAAAGAAATATGAAAAATGTAGTTATGATATCAAGACTAGCTGTCAAAAATAAAGTAAGTATACAAGAAATATACTTTTTATATTTACATTAAGAATTAAAAGAAGTTTTTTTTACTGACAATTTAATTCAATTATCCTTTAAAATAAGAAAAGATACAGCCAGAGTTCAGTTATTTCTGGATACCCCCCTCGTAAATCATTTATTCAAGTCTCGAAACTGACTTGGACGTAAGGTCCGGTTCTGACTGACGTTACTAATTACAACTAGGTTGTCTTATGGAAGTCTTGGCTGACCTCATTGTATATGTCATATTAATCATAGTGTTACTGTTGTTGTTTTTGAGCATCCATATACTGATAGTTAATCGAAAAGTAGATACAAATGGAAAAATTGATGTCGCAAGCATTCTCTTACACCGAAGTCTGTTCCGTGTGGGTTGTTTCGAAGGAGATTGTAACTGCAATGAAACCATTTAGCCAGACCACAAGGAAATACCTTTTTGATACTTTGAGTTCACAATGGACAATTGAAGCAAACTGCCATTGTTAACAGATATAGAATTAAGAGTTTGTGGTTTTAGTCGTGCACTTACTAAATTATACACACACGAGTAATGACAGCCGACCTACCACATTCATGTTTCCGGCCACTGTCCTTGAAGAATTGTTACATAGGTTATGTGCATTTAAACATTCCAACACATGTGCTTACAGTTATATATTAATATGCAAATGTTACGACACTGATCGTACACTGATAAACACAATTTGTTTGGTGACAACCGATGTTCATTGTATAATTAACCCCTCCCTTTCTATCTATGTGTGTATGTCTGTCTGTATTTTTGTTTGTATGGCTGTGTCTGTGCGTTTGACTGTCTGTATGTATGTATGTATGTACATGTATGTATGTATGTTTGTATACATGTTTGTTGTCTGTGTGTGTGTCTATGTGTTTGTCTGTATGTATGTACATCTGCCTGTGTGTGTGTGTGTGTGTGTGTGTGTGTGTGTGTATGTGTTTGTGTCTGTCTGTATGTATGTTTGATATCTGTCTGCGTGTGTCTATCTTTTTTCTGTCTTTGTGTCTGTCTGTTTGTCAGCATGTGTGTGTGAGTGTGTGTGTGTGTGTCTGTGTGTGTCTGGCTATATATATATATATATATATATGTATATATATATATCTGACTGTGTGTCTATCTGTCTGTCTGTCTGTCTCCCTCTCTGTCTGTCAGCCTGTGTGTATCTGTCTGTATGTATATCTGACTGTGTGTCTGTCTGTGTGTTTGTCTGTCTCCCTCTATGTCTGTGACATTGTAAACAAACAAAATTCCCGTCTACAGAAGGAAATGATATGACTATTGCATGTGTTTCTCAATTCTATTTTTAAAAGTAGCAGACGATACTCGAATTTCCGTATCAGGTAAAACATTCAGTTTGAAAATAAATGTGTCATAAAAAACCTATGTGTATTATTTTTAGTTCGAAATAATCCATCAAAATTGCGTTTTTTACTAACATGACATAGCTGTATACTGTACTTTATGATAAAGGGTCGTTCAATCAATGTAACTAAAACTAAAAGTTAAATATTAAAACAGAAGTTATGACATCGGAACTTATTTGAGCCATGCACCTCGAAATCTGAACTTCGGACGTTTTTAAATAAACCCTTTCCCACATAAAACACATATGAAGAAGACGACCTTTAACACATCTAGGAACAAATATATAAAACTATAAATAAAGGTATGATTACTGAAAAAAGTTGAAGACATTGTGGCAAAAGGAAAAATTGAGCGTTTGGATAAATTTCTACTTTTGTCAGAAAGACGACTTTGAACACATCTTGGAAAGATTATAGAAACTGTAAATGAAGGTATACTTACTGAAAATAAAAGTGAAAACGTTGTTAAAGGAAAAAAATGAGCGTTTGGGTCAATTTCTACTTTTGTCAGAAAGTTATCAAAAAAGGTCTGCTACAAAGGCGTCAGAAAGCGTCTGTATATTGGAAAGTGTAAATAAGATTTTCTGTCCAATTTCATAAGTATAAAGTCATGAACGGTATGTCGCGGGTTCGATCAAATACCATAACAAATGTAGTAATGACTTGCCAACCTTGGCGCTCAGCGTTGTAGGGCTAGCATACCGACTTTCTTGTTGGGTCAGGGCAAATGGGTCAGAAGCATTGTTATCTTATCAAGTAAACGCCGTGTTATAAATGCAAGAAAATGTTGAAACCGTCGTAAAACATAACACAAACAAACATATTGGAAATTGACGAGATGTTCTGTCAAATTTAATTTGTGTTCGCAAAACACCTTCTATAGAGGCTTCCAGTGCATTTACAGTTTCAAATTATGCCACATAAATCATTACACTACAAATTTACATTAACCCATCGCATATACCGTACATCCTTTAAAGAATATCAAACAGTCGTATATTGAATGCATTGTTGGAAAATGAGGGGAATTCGCTCAAAATGAAATTTTCAAAAATAGAAAGCCAGGTATCAGACTTATAAAGGCATCAATTTAAAAATAAGCGAATACATCGAGGGTTTGTGGTGAAATGGTTGTAACTAAAATTGGTATTTTTTTACCAAGGTTAATCGCCTCGCCATAGAGTCTTTATAAACGTTAAATCATTTTTCTTGGTAAACAATGGAACAATCGTTCTGAGCAATGGCACCTACATTTGCATTGTTTACAAAGGGGTCAAAATTGACCCGAATCCAGGGCTTTCAAAATAGGTTTTTAGTTACAACCGTTTCACTCGAAGTCCTCGATATTATAACAGGTACACGGTTTTTGTCCTGGAAAATGTAGGTTCAGACCAGCATGTCCATCATCTCAGTCGTATAACGATATACTGTGGCTCAAAAATAGTCATACACAGATGCTGGTTGTAAGAAAGCCTTGTGATAATATATATACAACATAGCGTTAGGTCTGATAGTCCCAAGCCTAGGACTGATAAGCAGTACTTGAGCCTAGGAGTAAACCCCGCCCCCTGAATAAATATACCAGCATTAATAGTCTGCCCTTGCATGTTATGCAGCAGTATACGTGCGTATTTGTAGACATCTTTTACAAGGTACTTCCTAATGTTATTACCACGGCATGGAAATAAGATGTGAGTCCTTATTTTACAATACACGAGTTGCTAAAACCTTGCAACAAGATTTTGTAATTAATTTGTGAAAACTGAATGTGTTAATCAGCCTGTGTGGATGCATGGGCTTATCTTGATTTACACTGTTCACAAGATACAACTAGTACCATTCCCAAGTTCAAATACAAAATTGCAATCAAAAAGTGTCGCATGAGTCTTCAATGTTTTTGGAAGCTGCAAGAGCCATCGACTCTTCGATGTTCATCGTTCATGTTTTGCTATCATTTCAGTATTCATGCCCGGTATCGAGATCAAAGTTCCACACAGTGTCGTAGAGGACCTACTCCTTACCCTGCAATGCACGGTGGAGATATTCGACATGCCTAACACGACGATAGTGTGGAAGTTCAGACCGGAGGGCTCGGACAGTTTTATGGATTTCAGTGTCTCCCCTGTGACAAATGTTACGAAGAAATCTCCGTGCACATATTTGGTGAACAGTACTCTTTCGTTCACACCGACCATGTATGAGAACGGGTCGATGTTTCGATGCGAAGTAAGCGCTCCTTGGTGGAATCCAGTGATCAATCAAGACAACACTGCTGAGATTATGCTTCAAGTACTGCCAAGTAAGTAAATATTAGAGAAACCTACATGTTTCAAAGATCTGCTTCTATTCCGGGAACATGTATCACATTCATTCTTGGAATATTATCAATACATGTAATATGGTTACATAGAAATTAACTGTTTGAGAAAATAACATTTTTAAATGGAGAGGGATATATATAAGTTGTAAGTAACTTGTTTTGCCATCCATGCTGATAAATACATCAAAAGTATGTATAATTAACTTGTAAATCGCTATGTAAAATTCATGTGAATGATATATTTTTTAAACTAAGTAAGTTTTATTAGTTTCATTTTAAATACATTACATACCATAACAAACAAATACCAAAAGCTTTAATGCTTAATTAAAGATTAGTGTTATTGTATCCATTAAATATTGAAAATATCGGTGCGATTTGAATTTTGATCAAACAAAACAGTCAAATGAGACCGAAAGGTACATGTATTTGGGTTCTGAAAGCTATTTACATTGGCATCATTGATATCTAAGTCAACTTGCCTGTAGGACAATTGCGATCAATGTAGACCCATATAAGTATGTGCCTCCACGCTGTAATGCCCTGAAAGTAGAATTCCGACATTTCGTGTCTGTACTTCAGAAACGAACTCTACGTATGCTCCAAATATGAGTTCTGATTGGTCAATTTCGGGAATGAATTTTAATCTTACCAATGAATATTATAAATCTGTATTCATATATTTGCTTACATTTCCAATTACGTAAATAGCATAAACTTTATTTTACAATATACATACATATGATAATATA
Organism: Serripes groenlandicus; assembly: GCA_031761405.1. NCBI lineage: Eukaryota > Metazoa > Mollusca > Bivalvia > Cardiida > Cardiidae > Serripes > Serripes groenlandicus. The sequence continues at coordinate 133,050,372 of JASEVX010000002.1, read as the reverse complement.
AAGGCACAATGATACAATGGAATAGAGTACATGTGAGAAGTGTGACGGGGTATTTATTTCATCATTGTTTTTGCTTTAAAGAAAAAGAGTTTGTTAATGTCCTAATCAAAGGATTAGTTACTTCTTTTTACTTTTCCATACTCTTTTCACATAAAATGCTTAGGCTTTTCAGACAGATAAACAACGAGGCAAACTACTTTTCTAGTATGAAAGTTTAAACCGATTGTCTGTGCTACATAAACCATGCCCAAAGTTGGTGTATACCTGTGGTTGGGTCAGATAACTCCAGATTCAACTCCTGTGTAACACATATTAATGATAAATGTACCTTCATTGCAGGATCGTTTTGTGATGACAAAAGACAGTTTTCATTACACCCTCACCCGGACGAACCATGCTCACGTGTGGTTTATTGCCTGAACACCGGTCCGTTGGTCTATGAAATCGAGTGCGAACCCGGATATTGTTACGATACGACAGCGATCTCCTGTGTGCTTCAAGATGAAAGATGACCGGGCTCCAAAACTATAAAAGATTAATCTATGCTCAGAATATATGCCCAAGTATCTGATTGGTCATATGCAAATTTGTTCTCGTAATTGACCAATCAGAAGCCTCATTTTGGAGCATCGAGTTCATTTCCGAGCACCGAGAACGTTTTCAGGGTTTTACAGCCAAATCAACACTTTCTTCCATATTCGACTTGTATTAAGAAGCCCCCTGCGTTCAGCAGCGATATTTTGATTTTTGCCCTGTGGCTGTTTAAGATAAGTCAGACTGTACTTACATTTACTGTGGATATTTGTATCACTCGACGGTGTTGACCAGGTCCAGACCTATGAACACAAATATATGTTATCATAATGTTCATATAGTTGCATAAACCAAAACGGCGTAACATACATCTCTCGCAGTATATATTTCATAAAATCATGTCATAGTAATAGACTTATTTTTCACAACGTTTAAATTGGCTCAGATGTTTCGTGTGATATGAATATTTGTAGTGAAGAAATACTAAGGACGGGTTAGACTGGACCGATTCTTAAACAATTCGATATTAGTCTTCACTTTATAAATTCCCACATCACGTTCCAATGAGGAGGTGAACACTTTATTTCAAGAAGTAAACAGTCACTATTCGTCGTTCATGATCCAATGCATTTTCATTCAGACGGTAACATTTGCATTAACTTACAGGATATTTGAGCCGTCCCGCGAGAATACCAACAGTGTGGCATCTGCGTAATGTATCGACCCAGATCAGCCTGCGCAGTCCGCGCAGTCTGATCCGGGCCGAAACATTCCGTCTCAGGGGGATAGAGGTATAGAGTAATGATCCCTGATATAGAAAATCCACAGGATGCGAAGCGTGTCTGTTCGGTTCGTGTTCTGCACGGCATGCAAATTCTGATCCGGGTCGATACTTGACGCAATGTCCACAATGTTGGTTTTCTAGCGAGACGGTTCAATTATATTACTTCCTCTTACTATAGATGGTTGGAATATGTGAGGATGTAAACTATTTGTAACTTCATTTAAAACTGACACAAAATCATTGTGGGAAAATAATAGAAATTGCTCACAACGAGCAATTGTTCCTTTTTAAATTGATATATTTTCAATGATAGATACATGCCGTTTTCAATAGGTTTGTCTAGGTTGTTAGAAATGTCGTCTGCTGCAAATTTGGCATGAGGAAAATGATAAAATATAAAAGAAGAGCTAATGCAATTAAATATTCTTTATGGTTTCAATTTCCGGATAACTTACATGTTTCCAACTCTAAGAAGAAGTTTGAGACATTTGTAGCAGATGTATTTTTGAAAACATCGTGACAAAAGGAGAAACTAGACACGAATGAGCAATTTCTAACTTGAGCCACATTTCTTTCCAACTCACTCTGTAACTATTCTTTGATTTATAGAGATTCTCCATATTTTTGCATAGATGTTCCTAAAGTTGTCTGCTGCAGATGTATTTTATGTTTGAAGGGTTAATAAGAAACCACTAAAATATTAGCATGTTATATTTAATATAAATACGCGTAACAGAAAGACCAGTAATGTAACCTTGAATCCAAACTGAGCTGTAACTTATTGAACAGTTATTATATTATATTTTTGATTATGTATCATCATTCCATTGAAATCCACTTGTGTATACTGTTTATTGTTTCATTTGTATTCTATGTATTCAAGTACTTTTTTCAAATATCATTTCGAAAGACATCATTATCTAATAATACCATTTCAAATCGTTGCATGTTGTTCTGTGTGAGGTTATTTGTTTCGGTTGTCTAAATGTAATTGTTGTTGTTTTATTACTAGTTTTATTAAAATTGACACTAACCTTACGTTCAAAACATTGCAGAAATGCAGGAAACTTTCCGACGTTATTATTTTAATTATTAAATTGGGTTGCCGAACTCAGTTTCTGCATCACAAACAAAAGCCATGTGATACATGAGATTAGGGTAGTTTTAACAATTAACTCGTGGTTTGAAGATTGAAATGGCTTAAAATACGACATCGTATTATTTAATAGTCACCACTTAGCAAACCAATATCGATTACATTAGATTTCATCGTTATTATTGTAATTAGCGTTATCAACAAACACTCCCCTGTTGCTTGAATGTCTGGATACGTCCATACGCAATGTCCCGGATGTCGATGTTCTAGTGACGTGAATCATGGCGTGATTTGACGATGGATTGAAAGTGTGGAGCAGGCTCCTTAAAACGACTTTATGTTCGAACTTTCAAAATAACGTCAGTTATTTCAACTATTACTCATTGATATTTTTGATGCAGTATTTTAGCCAGTATTCTGTCCGGTACATTCGATTGCCGAAATCGGTTTCTGCATCACAAACAGAAGCCATGTGAAACATGAGAACAGGGTAGTTTTAACAATTAACTCTTGATTTGTGTGTAATGCATGAGAACAGGGTAGTTTTAACGATTAACTCGTGGTTTGTTTGTGATGTATGAAGATGGAAATGGCTTAACATACGACATCGGATTTATTAAATAATTCACCACTTAGCAAACAAATATCGATTAAATTAGATTTCATTGTGACAATTAATTAACCTTGGACATTAGTTGGACCACTGCACTCGCCCTGGTAGCTCAGTATGTAATGACGCGGGCTGTCAATCCAGGGGTTCTGAGTTCCATCAAGCTCGGCAAAAATTCTTTCCAACGTTTAACAAAAGTCACTGTGACATGCATCATTCGTCTTTCACCAATGGGCTAACAGTCTTTGTGAAAAAGCAGCCAGTTGCTAGGAAAGTATGTTGTGTTGAGAACTGAGATGAGACAGCCATGAAACGCATGAGTAGGTGAACTGCCCGCCGTGATATGACTGAACGAATAGTGAAAACGGCTTTAAACCCTTATCAATCAAAGCGCTCGCAAATTGGTAGGTCAGCTGCACCAATCACGAGTCTTTCCTGTCTTTGTGTTTATGGTTAATTGGATAGATCCTTACGTTTTAAATTGTAATTTATTTATTCTACATATACAACTTTTCGAAAAATGGTGTACGAACACCCAAAGTTGCTACATTTTGTCGAGGTCAGTGTTCCGAATGATGACATCACGATTCCATGGTCAATATCTTCCCTATAACTTACGTTATTATTATGTAGCATTAGGCCACTAAGATAATATCTTCACGTTGTTTAAATATATATCCAAGTGAAGACTTCATAACTTACACATATAATTTATCACATTTACGTATGAGCCGTCCCACGAGAAAACCAACATTTTGGACTCTGCGTAAAATATCGATCCGGACCAGCCTTAGCATGCGCGCAGACTAATCCGTACGGACATTTTTCGCCTACTGTGGATGTTCTGTTCCAGGAATAATTACTCTATACCTCAATCCACCTGAGACGGAATGTGTCGGCCTGGATTAGCCTGCGCGGACTGCGCAGGCTGATCCAGGTCGATACATTACGCAGAGGCCATACTGTTGGTATTCTATCGAGACGGCTCATATATTATTGGCATTTTTGAGCACATTGAGTGTTTAAAGACCAACCTTGGTGAGGTGTGCCTGAATAGTTTCCCAAATTTGTCCCAAGATCTGCAGCAAACTTAGTTTGAAAACATACAGGCAAAACAAAATATGGAAAATCTCTATAAATGATGGTATTAGGAATTAAAACAGTTGAGATCAGTGTTGCAAAAGGAGAATTTGCTCATCATGAGTATTTTCGACTTTCGCTACACTGTTTCCAAAGGTCGGCAGAAAATGCAAACACCTCGAAAGGAGTTTGCAAGTAGGAAACGGTTAAACAATTAACTAGACGAACACAATTAAACACTCACGTGAGTAGTATTCTATATGTAGTGCGTTGAATATTTTTTAAAAATGTTGTTTCTACCTCAATATAAAGTTAAAAGAGATCCATTGCGTTTCTTGTATGTTTATATTTTCCCAGTGCAACATGTGAAGGCCGTGATACGGTTACCTATATTCAGAACCTTGCGACATGTGCATGTCCAATTGAGCCTTCGCCCCGTACCGTCGCACCAGGCGTTCCATTGTTCGTTCAACAACCATACGTAATATCATTTAAACCTGACGTACTCTTCGCTGGAATAGCACTCGCTAATCGACGCTTGTCTATCTCCTTTATATAATTGAGTTATCTCCCATGTTGATACCTAACGATGTTGTAGGCCACTATTTGATTGGTTAATCTGAGACGGCCTTTAATAAGTTGTCACCAGGCCTATACGAACGTTTGCTACAGCATAGAAGATTAAGTCAGGTTTAAATAAGAGTGGGTGTGGCGAAACTGTTTTAAAGCGTCATGTCGCATGTTTATGCTGAGAAAGACGATCATATACTTAAGTCAACCAATTTATGAAAGAATTATGTGGTATATAAAACAACGGATCTGACTACTTGTCTGTGCTGATTTGTTCGTTAATATGTCATTTTCTAATACCCCTAGATCGATCATACATGAACACCTTTTTATTAATGCCACAATGCATATGCTGAGACATAGTAAGATAATTAAAATTGAGGTGTCCCTGCGTAAAAGCCTCTTCGTAATGTATCGAACCAGATCAGCCTGCGCAGTCCGCGCAGACTGATCCGGGCCGACACATTCCGTCTCAGGTGGATAGAGGTATAGAGTAATAATTCTTGAAACAGAAAATTCACAGAAGGTGAAAAGTGTCTATCCAGGTGAGCTTGCGCGGCATGCTTATGCTGATCCGGGTCGATACTTTACGCAGAGGCCATAATGTTGGTTTTCTCGCGGGACGGCTCAAATCAGCTTGCAACTGTGTATTGCTATTGAAATAACAGATAAGGGACGTAACAGACAATCCGAATTATTCTACCGTCAACAACATTTATTTCCCTTGTCTGATTTTCTGACGCCCATAATTACTACAAAGACAGATCATATGAACACACTACCTCAGGACAAGCTAAAATCGTGTTGTTTTTAATAATTGAAGCAACTTAATACGACGGTCGAATCAAAGTATGATGCGCTTGTGTTAACAGCTTAGTTACATAAATTAATAATAATAAACTGATAATATAATAAAATGAAAATAAGAAATAAAAAATAGCTACTATAAGCATAGATAAGGATACTCTCGTGAATACCGATATATAATGAAAGCGTGTATTTCAGTACACGAACTCTTTTGGATCATTTGCATTTAATTAAATTGTGAACCAAATTATTAATCTGTAATACAACAAAAACGTGTTCATGAAACCCAGGAACCTAGTGCAAATCTCGATGTTCAACAATTCTAATTAAATACGGTCAAATAGTCCATAAAGAAATTTTCTTTGCGTATAAATTAGTCTATACCTTCCTCATAATGCATTTAATATATGCCGTTTAGTTTAAATTCATTGTAAATATGTATAGGATGCATCGGAAATGTTTGATTTGATCATGTTAAGTATTTTGACCCTGTTTGAAAGTGGACGTAGAGTACATGTATGTGAAACACCAGTTACGTCCCATTCCGATTTCGTTCAAAATGACGGTAACCATCTGCATAGGGTGAGTTTCTTCTTGCATCATGCATGATCCCCGACCCCACCCCATTTCATTTGGAGTAATTCAAAGCTAAGAGGTAAGTCTTTTCAAGAATAAAATAGAGTGTTTTTCCTGTAAAACGCTTAGAAAGTGAGACAATTGACAGTTGAAACTGGTTGATTTACATGTAAACAAAGGAGGACTTTAGTTGGTGTAACATGACCATAAAGGCTGTCAATAGACCGATTAAGTAGGGTAGTTTGACTATGCATTTTGTATTTGGTTACAAATTGAGAACCAAGAGAACACATTTGAACTATTTCCCTGATACATGTATATACAACGTCTGCTACATGTACCTAATACAGATAACGAATCTATACTCATATCAGTGGACGGTTTTATAATAGCCATGGTTCAACATAATCTGTCTTTTATGTAAAGTGTTCCTTTTAGTACCGTATTTATCCAGGTATAGTTTTGAAGAACGAGTAAAGACAATTTATTCACAGTTCTATTTTATCAATAAAGAAAAAAACACAATTTATACATTAAATAACATTTATAAATGACATTTCACTTATGCATTTTAAATAACATAGATTCATAGTTCAATGACGTTACATCATATTTCAGTGTCGTCACATTACTATATTGTGTATAGTATTTCGAGGGCTTGGCGTGAAATGGTTGTAACTAAAAACCTATTTTGAAAACCCTGGTTTGGGGGCAATTTTTACCCCTTTGTAAACAATGCAAATTTAGATGTCATTGCTCAGGACAAGCAATGGCACCTAAATTTCCATTGTTTACCAAGAAAAATGAGTTAACGCTTATAAAGACTTTATAGCGTGGTGATTAACATTGGTAAAAAAAATACCAATTTAAGTTACAACCGTTTCACGCCAAGCCCTCGATTTGACCTAGTCAAATACGAAATCTTAATCCGTCGTGTTGTATTAACACGTGACATACTGCAGTTAACCTCAAGGGTTATGATAATAATAACGGAAAACAGCAACAAATCAATTACAACTATATCTGATGTTCAAATGTGAGTCATTTCAGTCTTCTCCGATGTTTGTAGCCTATTAACCAAGGTAAACGTGTTCTGTGAAATAGTTGGCACGTCATCTGACAGCTGTATAATTATTTCTTCTGCATCTTCGAATATATCAGCTGATTCCGATATGTCAGCGATGTCACTACTCAAACGTCCGTTCCCATGTGCCATGATATCGATAGTACACTCACCATGTGTTGAATCGAGTGATTGCCTGATAGCTTGTTGCACGTTCTGATTACGGGCGTTGCAACTTTCTAATGTGTCTTGATTTATATCTTCGATTTGTGATTTTTTCTGAGTTCGAACCTTGTCCCACAGCCTACGAAACCGAGATCTTCTCTGCGAACCATTACTCCGAGACCTACTAATAGACACGTGGTCTGGCGAATAATCTTTAGATATCATGACACCGTTGGGTTCTCTGAGAGATCGATACCGTTCAAGTCGTATTTCTGAATTAATCTCATGAGCAGTTTGTCTGCGTGAGCTATGACCCAGTAAATGGGATACGTTGCCAAGTGAACGATCTCTCATGGCTCTTAGTTCCCGTTCGTGTAATGTAGACAGCTCATCTGATATCTCAATCTGTCGTTCGTCATCCCCGTCCCGATGAACTATGCGTTTGGTTTTTCTGTCAAACACAACATTACCTGGAACGTATAATGACATACCATATCATCCGTGCTGTAGTAAAACAAACCTTATGATCTTAATGATGAAATTATATAACAAAGTGTAATCTGAACACAAAAGCAAAGTCAATATGTTTAAATATGTTTTTAAATCGTCTCCTACGAATTGGCGAAATGTGCACGGCTAAATAAAAAAATAAGTCACCGACCGGAACCTAACCAACACATGAAAATGTAAACTTGTATACACTAAATCGAATCCTGATGATCCAGGGAAATGATCTAATTAAAGGTTGATTGATTGATTGATATGTGCATATCCTTTTTTCGTCAAATGTCAGGAAGGATGATTTTGGGTTCGAACTCCCGTCTCTGTATTGACCTAGTCCATGTTCAACAATATATCACCACTTAACACTTCGATCTAATGTAAATGCTTACCTATTCCATGTTCAACAATATGATTCCCTACTGAATGCTTACCTATTCCATGTTCAACAATATGATTCCCTACTGAATGCTTATCTATTCTATGTTCAACAATATGATTCCCTACTGCATGCTTACCTATTCCATGTTCAATAATATGATTCCCTACTGAATGCTTACCTTTTCCATGTTCAACAATATGATTCCCTACTGAATGCTTACCTATTCTATGTTCAACAATATCACCACCAAACACACCGATCCAATGTAAATGCTTACATGTACCTACATGTATTCCATGTTCAACAATATGATTACCTACTGAATGCTTACCTATTCCATGTTCAACAATATCAGCACCAATAATCTCCTCGATCAGCGATACACGGAGCCCGAAACAGATGTCTATTAGTTTCAGGAAGATGAATGAAACCAGGACGCTCCAGACGCAAATAGATACTACCCCTAAAGCCTGAATACCTAACTGTCGGAATCCGCCACCCTGAAAAGTAGAGAATCTGTATGGAACAGGGCCATACACAAATCGACCTTAATATTTTGTCTGAGAATTGCTCGTAATGCAAAACGTGTTAAACCACAGTATAATCGGTTTCGGGTCGCAGTACCTTACATAGGTTTATTTTGACATTTGTGTACGTGTACTACTCCTTTTAAAACAAGTCCCTTTCGATAGTTTGAAGTGCATATAGCACTCCTAAAATAGTACCTATTGCAATTTTGAACTGCACATAGCACTCCTAAAATAGTACCTATTGCAATTTTGAAGTGCACATAGCACTCCTAAAATAGTCCCTATTATAATTTGGAAGTTCATGTAGCACTCCTAAAATAATCCCTATTGTAATTTGGAAGTTCATATAGCACTCCTAAAAAAATCCCTATTGTAATTTTGAAGTGCATATAGCACTCCTTAAATAGTCCCTTTTGTAATTTTGAAGTGCATAAAGCACTCATAAAATAGTCCCTTTTGTAATTTTGAAGTAAATGCAGCACTCCAAAAACGAGCCCTTTTAACAAAGTACTTTTTTTGCAATTTTAAGTTAACAATGTATCATTGAGATTAGAAGTCAGAGAGGTATATTTCTTTAATTTGTTCAGCTTCAGCATACCTGTAGCAACTATATGTTCGTTTAATTGTATGTATTACAGGATTCTTTTAAGCTGCACGATGCCTAAAAGGTTAGGGGTTTACAAGTTTCACCTTGGACGTGTAAGAAAATGTAAGACAGCGAACATTTAATGCACTAATAGTGTGACTTTGATTACCTATATGTTTAGGACACTGAATCAACAATTCTAGACAAGAGCCCCAACAAAATTAAACTCCAAAAAGATCAGAAGAGGTCAAAATACAAAGTACAGCCAATTTCACTATATAAGTAGCTACATGTGTCACTACAAAAGGGTGTCATTAACCTGTTATGTTTTACAGTTATTTGTACACGCGAATAAAAGGTAATCTCAAAGGGTCATGGGTCGGACGTTAATCTGACATTGCATAAGAATCAGACAGATGGTTTCTGAAGGCAAGGTTGATATAAATTACACTTAAACATATGACAAAAATATCACACCCTGTCTTAGCACTGCTAATTCTAAAACTAATTGAAAGAGTGTCATCCGGATTTACTTCGATGACAACTTTTATAAGCTTTCAAATGAGCTAATAATGAAATTTCGCTTCACAGAGAACGACAATATATATATATATATATATATATATATATATATATGATTTCGAATACCATATGAAAAAGGCGTTTGGGAGCAATGGGCGAATTATCTTAACACAGTGGTGGTTGCATAACTTATCGTCGTATCTGCTCAGGATTAAAAGAGCTACACAAATATGATTTTACTCTTCGCGGGGAATCAACTTGTCGACAGGTGACGCGACACAAGGTTTCCATATCAGATCATATAAAGCTGCCGTGAATTTAATCTGGCTAAAGTACATGACCTCTATCTACCTCTTACAGGGACATAATAGCGTAGGGAAGGATATGATTTAATCAGACATAACGGTAATACTGTATTCCAGGAAATCTGGCGTCAATGCTAAACACGGATATGTTTGCCAAATATATGACCGACAAATGACCAGTGTTTTCATTTTTGTTGTTGAAAACTATCATCAAATAAAATCAAAAAAGAATAATTATTATATATGTGAACATATTGTTTGGAACAGAAATAATGTTACAAGAACGTTTCACCAATTAATCTTTTGAAACAGTTGAGATTACAAGACTTCATAATGCCTAAGGATGCCACCATGATTTTGTATGTTTTACCAATAACCTTATATATATGTAAAAGTTACATATTGCATTGTACTGCTGTTTACCCTTTAATCGATACGGACGACAGTTGACGCATTTGCAGAAAACAACTTTTGTTCAAATTGTCGGAAATTGCTCAAAACGAGCAATGCCACTATTCAAATATTTATAATTTTGCCTTCATAATCTTCAACTTGTTATAAATACGAAATGTGAGACTTGAGCTATCTATAGAAAAGGAAATATCTTAAGGCAGGCAACCTACATAGAACAGTCCCGGCCGTACTTTAGTGAGATATAGGGCGTCGAGCAAACTATCGTCTCTAGCGAATAAACCAGCTGCAAGTAGTCCCCAAGCTCCAGACATTGCGTGTGTTCCTACGCAACCTGGAAAATAATTGGGCTAATAGCTTTTTTATTGCTGTTATTTCTTGACCACCTTGGATATATGATTAAGGATATTTTCATCACATAACTCAATTTTAAAGCTTTCGACCTGACGGCCTTCTTCAAAAATGTGATCATCTGTTCGTGTATATTGACACTAAATTGTTGTGTCACGAAGATATACGCTGTTCTTGGTCTCTGTTATGATTTGTTTCCATTGCTAGCAGTTAAGATTATAAAACAAGTATTGTATACATGCTACTTCACAATGAGCTTAGGCATAAGCAAATTACAGACAACTATACACATATTTGACAATCCACAGTCCGGACAGAGACTTTATATTGGATCAATTATCGAGGTCAATGACACGGAGACGTTCTATTCTTAGTTAACGATGCCACTTGGTGATAATATGTATGCATATTCATGTACCTCCATGTTATGTTGCATATGTAAATCATACCGGATGACAATTATGACCTGACCAGACGTTTTTTCAGTTGATCAAATGTCAAAGTCATAGTGACGTAATTATTGCGTGCGATACTTTCCTTGTATTAGATGTATATATATACCCAAATTTCAGTACCTTGAGATGGAATGGTAAACGGGTTAGAGTTCGAGTGGGGTGAACGGTCAATGTTATTATAACCCTGGCATACTTACACTATTTCAGAAAGTTATCTGATGTGAATATGTAAGTCTTACATCCAAGGTAATATAGGTTGTGACAAATTTGAAGGAAGGACAGAGAGACAGACGGAAGGACGAAGTGTAGACATTTACTCCCCCTGTGGCATGCGGAACAATATACCGCTATTAAAGCCGTTCTAATTATTGACTCATTTGACTGTTGTCTGATCTTGTTATCATTTTGCGAATCATCGGAAAAATACCTGACATTTAAGTAACCTTCGAAAAGAAACCCATTGCATGATTACATGTTATAGTAGTCAATGGTGAAACACTCCGAACAAAACGTATAAACGATCAAGTATTATATTTATCGATGTACCACATACTTATATAAAAGGTATATTCCGTAGGGAATTAACGATGTATATATCAATAAAAACGCTGGTTGATTCAATATTACGTCCTTAGGCCTTCTTCATGATTCCACATATATCTCTACAGACAATTGTGTTTCTCTCACCTTGTGGGAGATGGAAGCAACGAAGTCTGGGGCCTAACTATAGAACCAGATAGTTTGTATTAATCTTATTTTGAAAATAATTTCAGGTGTTCGGAAACGAAGGAATACCTTTTTAAAAAAGGCAAACCCTTCAGTATCACCTACCTACGGGATCATCAATTTTAAGTTTGTTCAATAATGCCACACTCCCGTTCGCAATACATGAACCAATCAGTCCAATGATGATACCCTCCCACGGCTGTACTATAGCACATATAGCTGAAAGACAGATTGAAAATACATTGGTGGGTCTATTTGAATTAAGATAAACGCAGTTTTCAACAGGAGTTTTCCCGGATATTTCGAAGCAGTCAATTCCCGTACAGTACCCGTGTGTTTCCTGATTTCAGTAACAGCACTTCAGTACCAGCACTTCAGTACCACTACTTCGGTACCAAAACTTCCTAAAGCTTTCTTCCAATGCATCATTCCACGATATTCTGATACCATATTCTGATACAGAAGAAACACGGTACTAACACCAGCATGCATTAGGCATACTAGCGCTTAAACAGTATAAAATCCAATATATCATATAGGTAAACGGAGGTTCTATATATACATGGCAATTAAAAACAAACTTGAAAACGTACACACCTTAACAGCATAATTGTTGCTTTTTCTGTAATTGATGTATTTAACTACCACAAGGTAAACAAACTGTTGAATTACTGCCAGCTTGTTAAGGTTTGTTTAAACAAATACAACAGTAATCATGTCACTCAGTAAATCGCATGCGGCATGCGGATTTACAAAAGGGGCGTTCAAATTGCCATCGGTACTTACAACCTCCGTTTACCTGTATGATGTATTGGTTATTGTACTTGTTAAGCGCTAGAATGCCTTTAACAAATATTGCTGTAATTTTCTTCTAGCTAGATGCCATGTTTATCCAACGTTACATGAACAACAGTTAAACCTTCTGGTATAAAACATAACACACAGACAACTTTTCATAAAACTGATGCAAATATTTACTGTTTTTGTTGTTGCGCTAGGTTCGAAGATATAAACGATTATAAGGACTATCAACCACCTAATGACAGATGCGTTAGGTAAAATTGCATTTCTTGCTTATTTACGTCTTCAGCAGACGGCTTTTTGAGAGAAAAGGTGACAAACGAAGAAATTTGTCAAAACGAGCAATTTTTCCTTTTGTCACAATGTTTTCCACTTTTAGACATAGGTTATCCATTCAATTATAGAGATTTTCTATTGTTTGACAAAATATGTTCAAAGTCGTCTTCGGAAGAATTGTTGTATGAGGGAAAGGGTTAAAGCATTTAAATAGCAGTTAATGTGAATGGTCTGAATATCTGGTACTAGAAGTACAATATGCCTTAAAGGTGTTGAACTCCGGATTATAAATAGTATAGTCAAGCTGGTCAAAAGTTGTCTCGAAATATTAGAATCACAATTCTGAGACAAAATTAGAGTAACAATTTCTCTTTCCAGTACAATAAACATCTGAATATTGATCATTAAAGCTTCCTTTTTACCGGATATACATACTTAATAAGCCAAATGATGTACATTTACATTACTTACTGTGTTGTCACTATTAGCACTATTTGCAGAAGTTCAGCAACTTTAATGTAAAGCCATGTAATGCAATAAACCAACAAGACGCATTTATCGGCATGTGCAGTGCTTTAGAAAATATACAAGTTGGCATTTCTACACAGTGTCGGTTCAGATCAACTAGTCAATCTACTTAATGTCATGAGAAACTACACAATTCGATTCAAGAGTTTAATACACTTAAATAAATAATACTTTATTAGTGGAGGCTTCGGTCAGAGTGAACGGGTATACAGGCTAACCTGAATCCTCAGAATTCTTAAAAGAAAAATGCACCTTTTATTATCTATAACGGGAAAATATAAAAAATTGTCAATATTATTAATATGGCAATTTAAAATAAAATCAAAAGGAGATTAATTCTATTACAAATACAACCGATATGTCATACATATGTGTAGGTTTGCGCGCTATGATATTTAAATTCTGACCAAACACAATACATTGCCATGAAATACAATTGAAACATACCCAGAATGCCGTATCAGTTTATTACCTGTAATTGAGACCAACGATCCAAGTAGTCCGTTTATAAGATATGTAACATCAAACTTCCGGTCTTTAACTAAATAGCTGAAAACGTACGTGAACGGTAACATATACACGCGTCTTAATATACGTACGTTAGTACGATTTCCTGTCCGGTATCCGTTACTTAAATTATTCAGATTTTTTTTATATGCGGCCGAAATGGGGTCCATACATATATCTTGCATAGCAAGGATCTGACAATAGACACTTTTCATACACAAAGATAAACTGAGTTGTTTTCCGTGAATCAAAAGGTTAAATTTTCATGGCATAAGTAGACAAATCACATTTATGATAATCTCTGACCCAAATGTGCATTAGACACTGAATGTATTTATAATGGTTATTTTAACGCTTTGGCATACAGAGCAAAACCGTTCAACCATATGTAATTCGGTAAAGTTGTAGACATGTTAAAAATGTCACCACATTGTAACAAGTTGTGTTGTTTGTTTATTAGTATTTTACGCTGCTTTCAACATTTTTACATTTATTTGGCGTGGCCTGGATAAGTTATCAGCAATACTAGGTCATTTATCCTGACATGTGCGAGGCAGTCTTGATGCTATAACCATAATCCTTAGCGCCAAGAAAGGGAAAGTCATTACCACCATTTTTAAATCTTTGGTAAAACCCGGTCGTACATCAAAACCGCGACCTCCCGCTCTCGAAGCGGATGATCTACCACTACACCACCGAGGTTGTACAAAGTAACATGGAAAGAAAACAAATACATACTTATAACATAGATTACACATATAATAAACGCAAAGACGAATATAGCTACCACACCATCCGCTTATAGCTACCACACCATCCGCTGGATGTCTTATTAAAGTAAGGATAATTCATGTGTAATTATGTTTAATAATAGTTTATGAATTTTGGGCAATGTTTTCAAACGTTGTGAAAACTGTTGTCACGTAACAAACTGTCCAACATTTGACAGCCATGATTTATTCTTTGATTTGGTTTCAAATAAATCAACAACACCAATATGAAATGTCATGTAATGAATACATGATGGACAAAATGCACTGGCTCAAATATCCGTCTCTGAACAGTGTATAAACATGTGTAACTTAAACATAACAATTAAGGTAAATACCAAAATGCAATGAAACAGTTACAATATCATATATGGAGAAAACATATATATGTACGTAAATGATGTCGTGTTAATTGTATGTGTAAAAGGTCATGAAGTGTGTGAACCTTCACACACCCAAAGAACATTATTTGATAATTTGCAGTGGAAGTCCAAGCAGGTACCCAAACATGCTAGATGTCAAAGCCTTTGTGATTCTCAAACATGACAGTATATGGCTACCAATGAAATAGAATAATCAAGAGGTTGTCCAACATACCTCAAAAGAAATCCACCAACACCACCGGATACTGATGAACTCAATGTCGAGGCTGCCGATCTGAAACAGAATCAACGTGAACACAATATTACTATTGTTTTCAGAAACAGTGCAAATAGGAATAAAAGGATGTTTGTTGCTTTTATGATTGCAAGAGCTCAAAATAAAATGAGAAATTTAGAAAAACTGCCAATTGTTGAACATATAGTTAAATATTTGATGAAAATAATCGAATATCTTAATATCATAGGCAGAAAACAAATTACCAAAGACTTTAATTTACACCGTAACAACTGTAGCTTAGAAAAAAAGACACAGACATTAGTGAATCGTTTTATTTCACAGATATATATATTTTTACAAATAAACTATATGAACGAAATCCTATTTGCGGTCATTGTAAAACAAATGTATTATATGTATAAATTTGCACTAGTATCGGATGAACTAGCAAATGCACACTCATGCTAATACGCACGCACCATTCACACATAGCATATATACAAAAAGGAGATATTTTACAATCTAAGATTGTCATCTAGTAAGAAGTAATGAAATAGACTTGACATACCGTTTAAATGTATACTCAATTATAGAAACAAACTTTGTTTCTATAATTAAATATATAATTTAACAAACAGCTTATTATCTCACCATATATTGTCGCTGTATATTCACTTTCAAAAGGATTAGTGCATATATCTACATTTTGTTGGTGGAAATAGACGTCATTAAGTGTCCTCTGTATGAATTATATTGTTTTTATTTTCAATGCAGTGTTGCAAAATTTCACCAGTATTTTGTTTATACAACGGGAAATATAAATTAATGCATAATTCGAGTCTGTACTATGGCAGTTCCTGGACCAGACGTCGTAACCGGTCTTTCTACAATAGTTATTAACAAAAAAATAAATTCGTACCTTGCTGCTAGCTTCCATTTGTTTCCCGATATACCAAATGTGCTTCCACAGTTAAATCCTAACCAACCCCACCTGAAAAATAATAATAGTATAAAAAGAATCACTTTCAAAAGTGACTTTTGTGAATAAAGAAAGCCGTATGAAGATACAGATCAATCTGCGCCTCCAAACAGTTCATCAATATATTCTCAACGGTCATCAAACCCCTTGTACACATAGATCCGCAATGTCAAGCATCTAGACTTCTTCAAAGTTAATATATTGTACTTAATTAAACCAACTCCATTATGTTTCAGTGATAACAACCGAAGTCCTAATTTCTTCTGCATCTTCTTCAATTTGCTTACTAACGATGCTGATGGGAATTGTTTATGTTTAATCATCAAACTGTGAATTTCTTATTCATATCCCCATGTATAATGCAAAAATTACTGGGTGAATAGGGTGTATGTTATGTTTGTCATCTAGTCGTATAAGACTACCGTAGTGAACTATATGTTGTACATACTAAAAGAAAATGAAGTTCTGATTCTACTACGTTTTGACAAAACCGCCGGTAAAACGAAAGTTCTTCTGCAGATTAGTGTAATGACGGATGGAGGACCGAGGTTTCAATCTCAAGTGTCGAACAACATCCACATTTCTTAAGCTATTTGATGAAGTATATGCCATGCCATATATGTTTGCACTCACCATCAAAATCATTTATGTTCAAACCCTATAATTCATGACAAACATGTTGGGAAACGCCTTACAAAACTAAGTTATACAACAAAGAGAACAATTTCTACAGGCCAAAGTTTACACAATACACTTCGACGAATTTTTAATAGGCCAACTAGTTTTTATCATATATTAGGAAAAGTATTCGAAGAAAACTATAAATAACCAAATATAAGTTTAATACAATTTATTCATAATATGTGAAACAAAACTTAATTAAAATTTGATCACGGTAACAAACTTAACAGAGAGGGTTAACATGGACACCCTTAAAACAAAAACTGCAAGATTAAATCGCGTCATATTTGATTTCGTTTCAATACTTTGTATGTCCACCTGCTGCGGCAATTACAGCAAAGAACCTTGACCTCATCGATATGAAGTATCTGTGAAGATACTGTTGTGGAATGGCCGCTGAGATATGGTTGCAGCGGCTGGGCACGCACCTTGCGCTTCAATGGGTCCCACACGTGCTCTGTCGGAATTAAATCCGGACTTTTTGCAGGTCATTGGACTGTTTGCACGTTGTTTAATGAAAGTAATACTTGTATGCTTCTAGCCGCGTGACATGGTGCGCTTTATAACGACGCATAACATACATGTCTGATGGGAGTGACGGCACGAATCGTTTCGACGGCTTGAGCGCGTTCTGCAATGCTCATTCTCGCCATATTTAATGTTTTTCATAAAAGACAATCCACGAAGAATACATTTCTACCAAATACGACGACTACCATGCCGTGCACGAGGAACACGAGCACATAGACTATTTTCGCACCTACCATTCCGCATGGATTGTTTTGTACATGAATACGTGTTTTCTTTCTGTAAATCGATAGATTGGTTTATACAATACAAAAATAACCAAACTTTAGATTTATTGATTAAATATGTCGCATAATATCATATTTTATATGGTGGCCAATTAGAAATTCGTCGAAGTGTAGAGTCCATTATAATTCATATGTACATGTTTATCCTTCAAGCAAAATATTCCAAACTTGTCATCACAGTAGCCTTGTACAGCTTCATGTGTACATCTGGCTAATTAATGACCCTAAATTATAGAACGACAGTCAGTTTCGCCACACGCATAGCAAACAAATAGCTCATATTAAGACACCTTGCGATGATCAATAACTTTGTCTGGCTTCAAAGTCATGTCTTTCTACTGATAATATAATACAAATGTAATTAAGATTTGTAATCATTTGGTCAATAGGAACACATGCACAATTCATGTTAATGTCTCTAACGTCATATGGGTAAATTACACTGCATGCAAGTTTAGCACAGTGATTAGCGCCGTAGATGTTATCCAACGAACTATGGATAAAGCTACCCAAGAGAACGGGTTCCAATTTAAAAAAAATGTAAATATTTCATTTTGTATTCCCTAATGCAGTACGGTTATTTTTAAAAATCACAATCCATAATTAGGATTTCTTTACATTTTGTTGAATCTTTTTTTAATTATGTATTTAATCAAAAACAAACGCTAAAAGAATATAGTTTTCTACAAATAGTATTTAATGATCCTTTCAAAAACTCGATATGTTTCGGAATAATTGCTACATGTACATTGACACGCAGTGAGAATTTCATGATTTTGTGTTTGTTTATGATCTTCAATTATTGGCATATATTTAAAAAACAAATAGAAACTATTGGATGGAACTCCTACTTCATCGGTTACGGCAATATTACCACGGTAACACTCGGCCACATAATCCGATTTGAGATTCGGATGCATTAGCTGACATGAACCTACTTTAAATCATGTTTTACCTGTGTTACGTTTCATGGTTTTGGAAATGTCGATACCGCTTTCTTATGTTAAAACCAGCGAAATCGATGTATATTGGTTGGGGTTTAACATTATTTCAGTTATATCACGTCAACAGTTCACTTATCTATGAATCCTGGGTAAACACACCGGTTAAAGGCTAAGAACATGTACCTTGCACAAACGCACATCACTACGACAGCCGCGGAAGGAGATCGAACCCTGCACGCCCGGTTCTTTATCCCCGACGATAACCACTCGACCACGGCGAATTCCGAATTCGATTCATATACATCGCTAAATACGACATTCGAAAGAGTTATGGCATTGAAGAACTTGATCCTAACGAGCAACTCCTCCTTGAGCCATAATGTTTCACCATTATTAAAAAATTACACTTTCATAAATATTCTAAAAGTTTGTTTGTTTCTGAGAAAGAATTAAATCGTATGAGTTGGTTGAAAAAACAAGTATTCAACAATCAGCTAAAATATAGCGTATTTTGCATAGACTATAGTTATAGAAAATGTCTGAGCATCAATAATATGTATAAATGATTACAATCACAGATTTACTGTATTGACATGTCAATCGTCATTGAAGTTAAGTTGTTATTATTAAAAAAGGCAGGGGAATATCTATAACTAACAATTAAGAGAACAATGACAAAATACAATTCGTTCACGCTAAAAAGGGGTCTCTTTCCTCATTTGCATTGTCGCTGTTAAACGTGTTGGGGCTGGAATTAAACCAAATTATATTTTGTTTTGATTTGCCCACAATGTATGAATAATGATTTGTTGGCGTTCGGTTCAATCAAAACATTCCAAGAATAAGTTTCCTTTGGCGTATCAGAGTCGCTCTGTCACACAAAACATGGTGCATCACTTGGTAGTATATACCTTTACTACATGTGTCCATAAATTACAACATTCTTTATCTTGGTCTTCAACTTTTGTCAACCATGTATAATCACACGTCACCTAATGTATCATTCAAATGTTTCAAATACTTTAAATATGGTAGGTAAGGCTTCCTCTCCTTGTCGCTCAGTATTGTGGGGTTAGCTGGTGTCAGGATAAATGGACAAGCAGAACTGGTAACTTAATCAGAAAACGACGTGATATAAAAGAAAGACGGTTGATGGTGCCGTAAAGCAGTATATCCAATTTGACATTCGTTATCTAATTTTAACAAATGGCTAATGTTCCCGTGATGCGTCTCAAGTCTTTATTCAGTTCTCCGCTATATCTCTGTCTGTTGTCATGCAAGGAAGCAATTAACGGTACCAGCCATTTGGGTGTCACGTTTAGATGTTTGATCTGCTGTTTTTTGTGTTTGCTTTGAGATAAATCGTGTAAATCCCCATTAGCTTCCATTCCTTCACCTCTTTTCTATGTTTGGAAACGTAAATTTCCACACGGGCTTTTTGTAACAAATAATTAATAAATAATACCAAATGGCACATTCGTGCATGCAGTTTGATGTGGATGTGTGCAAATCCCGATTAAATCCAAGACACTTCTCACATCTTTCGGGTATTTAGAACATGTTTACAATTGACAAAACAAGCTACCGTTCTAACAGGAGAAGAGCACATTTGAGTATGGATAGTGAAAGTTATGGGTTAAGTCTACACATAAAAGAAACGAAACGTCGTCTTGCTCTATTGTGTTATGCAAACATACATTTAATAGACCAGTCCGTGACATTATAGCCTATTAAGCACTTAGACGTTATTTATAAAACGATATCACCTTTCGAGAGAAACAAATAATAGATTGAAACATTACTTGCATCGTTTGGTTCTCTGTAATATATAACGTTTTTTCTTATCCTGTGAATACCATCTAGTTTACACAAAACCGATCCATCATTCGACATGGACATTTCAAAAGGTACGTCAATTTTGATCGATTGAAAACAGTCTGCAAATGTTTGAGAATTAATGCCCTTAATCAATATTGTTTTCCTCTTGAGACTATTCTTAAATACATGCTGAATTGAGTTTTAGCTAAACTATGGTTGAAAACTATCGTGTTTATAGGTGGGTAAGTGAAATATTGTAAGCATTACAGGGACAAAGAGAATGTAAAGCGTCAACGCAAAAAAGATTGTGAATACTCCCGAGAGTGGATGTTTCATGACAATTCAATATAAATATCACCATTTTGGTCAGGGAATTATATTAGTGTGTGTCTAAACTCCATGTTTAATACTGCTAATAGATTCTCTGTAAACTATGTGACGTGGTCAAAAATCAGATCTGAATTGACACTTCTTACACATTAACGCTGGGTTTCTTTAAAACGGCAGATTTATAAATGTGTAGCACTTTTATTTGACAACCTTCCAATCATGAGGGACCTCATTGTTTAAATCATGCCGACCTAATGAGTCCGGCGTCATTCGTAACAGTCCGAAAGGGCATTTAATAAACAAGTTATCAAACGATTTTTAACATTAAACTAACAGATTTGTCATTGTGGCAGTTTGGTTAGGTCGGGGTCATAGAAAGCAAAGAATTTGCTAGTTCAATTAATGTTGCACTTCAGTCTGAGTTTTGATCATAGGCGCGCTTTGACTAATCTCACATTTGGGCTATTTCTAGATTGTGAAGTCATAGACTGACCGAACGAAACTTATATTACATTAAACACTCGTTTTCATTTTTACGAAAGTGTTTAGTTTTATTTATTTAAAGGTACACGGCGCGCGAAGACGAACACTAAACCGTTGTGTCACAAATGCAAAGGAACACTGTACAAACCAAAGCATGAACATTCCTAGAACAGCGTTTGTCGGGGAGCTCATCTGTGGTGATTTATTGTCCTCATATCTGCGGTACCTTGGCTTGAGAATGATCGTTGCCACCAGCCCAGTCATACCTCCGACTAAATGCACTGGACCTGCACCAGCTATGTCTACTATTCCCAACTTAAAGAGCCAACCATTAGATGACCAGACCCAGTGAGCCGGTAATGCAAACAGTAAAGTATTGACTACAGAAAATACCATGTACGAGGTTAGTTTAGTTCTCTCTGCCATCGAGCCTGAAATTGAATTATTATTAGTAGTAGTACTTGTATTATAATTGTCCTTATAATGATCAGCATTTACTGTTAAACGATTTTGTGTTAACAGCACATCGGTCGTGTGGATGTTTTTAAATAATAGCAATGTTTTGGCTAATGTTCCCACATAGATTGTGGAAAAAACGAACAAATTGCTTTGACTTATAGAAGCCGAGAAAATGTTCAACATAATTATTTGCCATTATTACCTAGGATTAATCCGAATAAGCTAAGCTAATGGAAATTTTGTAAAAGCTGAATACCACATATGACTTTGATGAGGATGGGGTTGCCACTGGTGACAACATCGGTCAAGGCTAGAATATTGCCATTATGGTTCGGAAAGAGATTTCATTCTATACAAATGTTAAGAGCATGTGTAAACATTTTTAATTAAGGACGGCAAGGTTTACAGTCTTGCTGGTGAAAACATATTCCAATTCGCGTTCATATACATTTAACTGAAGACATGTAGAATGTGTTCCGTAATTGCATTCAAAGAATTATAAAAGCTTATACATTCACTTTACTCTGTTAGATTATTTTCAGAACTGGGCGATTGGTACATATATGTTCTAACAATATCACTAAAACAATTGAAGGGAACTGTGTTCTGTAACTTACATGTTGTAGACTTAAAACGTGTTCAATTAATACATGCATAAACATTTAAAGGATGCTTCTACAATACTTATGGTTGAAATAGACATTGTCACCAGTATAACATTAATAAAGAAAGGCGGAAATGATATGCGCAAACAATTAAATGTGTTTCAGCCACTTTTGTTAAGTTTGAGAACCTTTTAAGCGGCAGCTCAGATCTTATAAAGGATTTGTTGACTGTTTTGTGAATTTTCGGGGAAAACATACATCATAAACTATCTCTACAGGGCTTCTTTTATACATTTATTGTGTGTTTTTAAACATAATGTAGGGCATTTCATGATAATTTGGATATAAACAAGAGTCAAAAAGAGGATGTCATATTGTTTGCTTCTTTAACACATTCAGTATTTCATAATAAATGTATGTCATGGCTAGCACCGAACTATCCAAATAAATTGTTTGAAAGAAAAAATACAAATGTATCTAAAGTTTGAATAAGTAGAATATTTAACAAAACAGAACAATGTTTATTACGTTTGACTTGTACATAGTACACCATCATCCAATCAAATGAAAAATACAGAATATACAATACATCGCATGAAAACATAAAACGAACAGAAAGAAAAAGAAAACAGGGTGTTAGTTACAAATTATTTATAACAAACAAAATACTTGACGTTCTAAAAAGGAAAATATGAAAAAGAGATTTATTGTCCTAAGGTGACAATTAAATTAAGGTTATTCTAGATCTTTCTTTTCTTTGAGAAACTCGAGAAGTGTGAACATTTACGGCTTAATACATTACGGCTTTATATAATAATAACTATATTTTAAAAGAAGTCAACATCGCGGCATGTGTGATGTAGACCAATGACTAACATATTACATATCCCTTCAGTTCGGTGGATATATATATGTAAAATTAATATAATTTAAAAAAAGACCCGATCCGCAACCAAAAGAACAACCCCGACACTGTAGCGATCGGCTTAAATTACTTTAATTAAAAGCTAACATAAGCACTCTAGCACGACCACGGTCCTTTTGGAATGCATGTCCAGTGTAGATGCGCACTGGCCTTCGAATCTTCAGTGTTCGTAATAAGCATACTGGAACTAATCAGGCGGCTATGAAAGAAAGATGTGACCGGATTTAACAATTTCATTAGAAATAGACAAAGCAGTTACATATACGTATCTGGTAAATGCAATGCTATAACAGTTTAAAAAAGTAAGCCATTGAAGTAAGCCAAGGGCAGATAGAAACGGTCGATAAACACAATTACACTTCAACTAGACAAACGTTATCATTTTTAAACATTTGCGGAGACTATGAATCTGCACAAGCTTACATTGTTCGATGATGCAACATGATCTTTATATCGCCTTATAATGCCTCTAGGAAATACATAGATTGGTATATAATTGGATGGCTTATTAAGACGGTATAGTAATAATACTAATCCGCGAAAACGAAGCAATCTTTTCTTTCCCAAAATCCTTGCACATTGCGATGTTGGTTCTCAAAGGGAGAAAAGTTGCATCGAAGTATATATACACATAAAGAGCTATACAATTTGAAAATATATAGGTGTTTAAGGAAAGGAAAATCAAAGTTTTCTTCTGTGTTCGTAAAAACAAAGGCATCGAAAGAAAATAGCCCCATTAAGACCTATGTTAACATATGATCATTCTTATAACACCATTACTAAGATGTTATAGTTCGCGTTCGTTTGAAGAAACTCCAAAGCGAAAAGTCATAGTGTCCTCCCTTTTCCTGAATTATTATAATGTATATCGAACCAACATCTGCCTTTAACAAAAGCTTTTGTGACAAGCGTCGTTCGTCTTCCACTAATGCGTGTATAGTCTATCTGGAAAAGCAGCCAGTTGCATGGACGTTTGTTGTATGGAGTATTGGTGTGAGAAAGCCATGAAATACGTGTACATCAATAGGTGAACTGACCACCGTGATATGACTGATGACAATGGTGTTAAACCCGAACAATCAATCAACAACCAATCAAGTGAAATGTAATTACCTGAAACAATCGTCGTAGCAGTGGTGGCGAAGGAAGCTTGGAAAAAGAATTTTGAGTATATCCAACCTAGCTTGTCATCGTTCGAGTTCACAAAGAAGCTTCCCCACCCGAACACTGGATTACTGATGCCGTCTTCTCCGAAACTGAGACCGTAACCGAACATCCAATATGAGAGTCCTCCAAATACTACATCCACGGCGTTCTTTACCATTATGTTTAGTTCATTCTTTACGGATACCGACCCGCTTTCCAACAATCCAAAACCTGAAGAAAAAATTGAAATATCGAATGTGTTTTGTCAGTTTGGCCCTATCCGCTCCTATCCCTATCCGCTCCTATCCCTATCCCATTCCGAGCATGCTTTTCGAAGAGTCGACTTACGATTGATTGTTTGCCATCTGGTTTACAAATATTTCATTGGTTCGAACGAATAACGAAAAACCTTTCGCTTGCATTAATGAGACAAAAGAGTTCCAACGAGTAAAACACACTTTCAACTATTTTTGAACTCAGTGTTAGTTAACGTCGACCGTGCTGTGAACCAAGTCTACAACAGTGGACTTATAATACAAATAGAGAAATACGCAAATCACTGTAAATAAAATTATAATTATTGAAAGAAACTGAAACCATTGTGGCAAAAGTAGAAATTACCTACGATAAGCTATCTCTCCTTTTTTCACGATGTTTTCGAATGTTGTCTGCTGCACATGCGTCTGTAAGCGAAAAATGGTTACATCCTTTCCATGAAAGCGGAACCCTTTATGTGATACTATAACAGGCGAATATTGAAAATATTGTGGAAAATGGAGCTATTGCTGACAAAGATCAATTCCTCCTTTTCACACAATGCTTTCAAACACATTTCAAATTAATTATTTTCATAATCGTTTAACTACGGACATTCTTTTACACTTGTCCCTCTTCTGAAAACATTTTGAATAACATGCAAGAGATGAATGACAACGAGCAATTTTGCCTTACATTTAGGGGAAAATATTTAGTTGAAACCTTTGTGGAAAAAGAGGAAATAGGAAAACGATAAGCAATTCTCCTATTGTCACGATGTATTCCATTGCCGTCTGCTGCACATGTGTCAAAAAGCGACTGTAAGCGGGAAAGGGTTGAACCGTTTTCGTTATAGCTTCTTGGTTTCATACAAATATTGAAAGTATTTTTTGCAAACGGAGCAAATGCTGACAATGAACAATTCCTCCTTTTCAAATAATGCTTTGAAACATGAATTAAGTTTTTTTTTCTATAATCAAGATAACAAAACATTTACCTACATCTATTATTTTAACCTTTGCCTCTTTCAGACACATTTTGACTAACCTTAACACATGAATAATAATCATCAAGTGTGTCTTTTTCCACAATGTTTTCATCACTATTCAAAATTATACTTTCAATAATTCAGTTTAATATTTTAGCCTTAGTTCAATGTTGTTTGCTGTAGATTTAGTCGATGTGGTCAAGGGTTAGGAAGACTGTAACAAACTTGTTATTACATAATTCGTCCAAAAAGGGCGTGACCTTATGTTTATACATGCCATGAACGAATGGTACTAACGGTCTCACAGCTACTGGGGGAATTGTTGGTAAAACAGGGCGCGTTTTGTGTTGAATATTCCCATATGTCGCTGGAAAATATATTTTTCAATCATTCCGCTTGTCTGTCTGTCAGTATGTCGACCCAACCAAGAAATATAAATTCAATTTGCATTCGAAAGTGGTCACACTTATACCGTGTGATCAGGAGAACGGCAAAATCCTAGGTACATAACTCTGCTCTGCTTATTTTTGTTATCTCCATTTTTCCTTAAAATGTTCAGCCATGGTCTCATAGGTGACCTATGACCTACATATGTGCAGTGCACTATAGAAAGAAAGTTGGCCGAGCCGAGATTCGAACTCACAACGCCTGGAGTGACAGCCCGCGTCGCTACTGACTGAGCTACCGGTCTGCTTATTTTAGTAATATCCTTGTTTCCTTTTTTAGTTCAGCCTTTTTTTTTTTCAATTAATTGCCATTGTATCCATTTAAACTTGGTTTGTAGGTAACTTATTACCAATAGATGTGCAGTGCACCATCACCAAAACTTTAGCATGCTGTGTGTGGAGTGTGTATATTTGTGTCCTTCCATGTTCTCATTTATTATATGACTTTCGCATGCAACACTTGAAAAGCTTTGTACTCTGTCCGGAGCGACTGCCTGTCTGTCCGTCTTTGTGTTCATCCATCCGTCCGTCTGTCCGTTACGGTTTGCATTAATGGGTCAAAACTTTATTTCTGGTTGGCGGATTCATTTCAAAGTGGTTACACTTAAACATTGGAATAAGGAGACCGATACAATATTTCTGATCTGGTTTTTATGCGGGGGATTCAGCTATGCTGATTACCTCCGTATATTGTCATGCCCAGCTTTCAGGAAGTGTAAATTTGTATATTTTTTTTGTGCTGCCCTCTGTTTTTTCAAAATGGACATTTTTCCTTGATTGTCCAGGGATCAGTTAAATACGTTTCACACAAAGCTAAATAGTATGCACATTATACAAAGTAAACGTACACAATTTAAGTTTTAATCCATGAAGTTGTATACATGATTTAGAAATTTAAGTTAGACATAATGATCTTAAATGTTTCTTTTAGATATATGGAAAACGAGTAGCTTGAAAGCGGTAGCTCAAAAACCTTTTGAGAAAATCCCTGCAATGAAAAATACGGAAATACGGCTGTCGTGCATAGTCAACATTTTCCCTTGGTAACACTCTACAGGCTACATTTTTTCTAAAGATATTACTATTTAAATATGACTATTTGTGCTGATCGGTGTGCAGCATGGGCGCTGCCATTGTTTACATATCGCAATGTCTCGTTACTTTCTGAAAAGAATCGTGACGTCATTTACACACTATGTCCCAAACAAAACATACAAGTAGAGCTAGCTAATGAACGACTGCGGTACTATAAAGGGAATACAAAATATACTTTTTCGTAAGAAAATTAACCCCGGAAGTTTACAAACCTAAACTTCAATTATTCAAAATGTTCTTAAGTTAAGGTCCACTTTTTTCTGAACTAATTCTGAAATTTGAGAAACATTTTCTGATATTTTTGTCTTTTATAACATTTAAATAAGGTTCTCTACAGAGTCTATTTTTAAATAAAGCGTATGTACGTAATTTGCCTACATTATTAAACCCACAATTATTTATTGTTGTTGACCATTCTTGTTTGTATTTCTCAACAGGTTTCTGTTTTACAATTAAAAACTTAAATTAGAAATAATCAAATTTCCGGTAGTGGTCGGACGCTACTGTAATAGGATCTGTGGGCGAGTCTTTTGAGCTGACATAATTCGATCCCTTCCCTACATACTCTGAAGTTGGCGGTAAAGAGATTTTCCATATTAGTCATCTGTTGCAGATTTGGTGTATGTTGAAAAGGGAAAATTGAAATGGTTAATTTTGACCAAATTTCCAAAAGGATTTTTGTTGTAAAACTTTTATATTAAATATTGAAGAAAAATTCTCAAACCTGCTTAAATATCCCTATTAATTCCAAATGAAATCGTCCAATTTCTAAAATCGTTCTTGTTTTTAGTTGAATGTATTTTACCACAATTCATTTACCTCCAAATATAAGACACGGGAAAGTTTATGAAGAATGAGTACAGCATAGCTTCGGATGTTTTTACACAAATGAGCCACGTCACACACAAATCGCAATTCGGAGGTCATATTGTGAATTGCAAATAAGATAAAATTGCATATTTGTATGGTCGGTTTTTCATCAGGATGCGTCTGCAGAGGCTTACTGAACCGCTCAAAAGCAAAAACAATTTTCGGCCATGCCTATAAAGGCTTTCTTACACCGGCACTCCACACAACACTACAATCTCTATGACAGCAAATACATACATAAATAAAGTTGTAAACGTTGTGACAAAAGGCGTAATTCACAGATTAATCGAAAATTAAAAACATTGTACCGTTCTTAATTGAAAACTAATTAAAGGTCATAAAACCCAAACATATTTCCGGTAGCAATCAGACACTACTTATGAACTACCAACAAAGCACCGCCGAGGCTTTGATGCGCTAATCAAGAGCAGCAGCCGACTAAGGGTAATAAACAGCGAGTCAACTAATTAGGGGTAATAAAATAATTAAATGACCATCATGCAAGGCGTGTAAAATGTTACAGCAGTCAAAAGACGTCAGTTCGTTTGAAAACATTCGATTTAGCTTTTCCTATATAATTAATTACTGCAATACTGTTACGTTTTTCACAGCCTTATGTTGAAGTACTGACCAAAACGTCAGGAATTTGATGATGATCAAATGAAAACAAGGACAGCACTGGCTGTAATCGACCATGTTCATTCCCTTGGTCGACAACAGCGAACATATTTATGTGGTGGCATTTTCAAAACTAACTGGATAGTGGACATGATAACTATTAATCAGAAAAGAGAAGGGGAAAAATATTGAATAAAATATGTAGCAGACACAGGTCGAAAATAAAGAGTATAATAAAACGCATAGAAACAGAAAGTAACGAACCTGATTGCATTGTAAATATGATGAAGGTTGATGATAAAATCCATATAGCATCCGTCTGTGGATCGCCTTCAGTTTCATTGAATTTCCGTGTATTTATTGCCATGTTATCACAACAAGCGGTATAAATGGAGCAGTTTTGAACCGGACTAGACATTTGTAGCATTAGAAATAGCGCCTTTATATCCGATAACGAAATGTTTTCTATTCTCCATATATCATCACTCCTCCCGGTGCTTTATCGATACTCACAGGGGAATTTACATATCAGCTAAAATATCACATTGAAGTACTTAAGCAAAAAGTTGTATACTAAAATTGATATAAACAAAAGTAAATTAATGACTTCAATCACGTATAACATTCGATACTGTTTTATGTGTACATTTCAGAAAAAAAGTTAAAAATGGCAATCGAACCACTCACTTAGTTTAATTTAATTTGAACGCAATATAACTTTATGAGATACGGAATACTTAATTTCCCTTGTGCGCAACTTAGACATGAACAGCGTCATACTAACAGGTGATTGTTAACAAGCATGCCAGGTTACTACAAAGACTGATTTTAAAGCGATTTGTAGCAACTATGTTAAGAGCCTGACTGCTGTAAAAAATACTTCCCTGTCTACATTGGAGCAGTTGGATAAACAAGAACATCACTGACCTGGAAATATTCAACTTACATGTTTAAAAAAAACTTGCTTCAAATATGCACTCCACACAACAAGATAACAAGTTGAATGTCATGTCATTTACAGTAAGAATAAATATAGTTTTAAAAAGAATCTGTCAACAGTCTAGTTCATAACAGATCAATGATC
Organism: Serripes groenlandicus; assembly: GCA_031761405.1. Taxonomy (NCBI): domain Eukaryota; kingdom Metazoa; phylum Mollusca; class Bivalvia; order Cardiida; family Cardiidae; genus Serripes; species Serripes groenlandicus. The sequence continues at coordinate 133,020,295 of JASEVX010000002.1, read as the reverse complement.
AATTTTAAAGTGACTTCATTACATTTCAAGTTACCAAGGCAAGTACCTCCAGTCAGATTAAATGGACTTCTTTGTATCCAAATACCAACATTGATTGGACAAAAACATATGGTAATATGGTAATATTTAGACACTTATATTCAATGGTTTCAAACAAGAATAGTTCATAGAATAATAGCTGCAAATTCTCTCTTATTTAAAATGAAAATAGTCGAAACAAATTTGTGTTATTTTTGTGAATCAAACGAAGAAACTCTAATTCATCTGTTCTATCAATGCGAAAAGGTAAAACCTTTACTACAAATGATTTTACATAAGATTAGGGAACTAGATCCAACTATACAAATAACAAGCTCAGACATACTCTTAGGGTTTTGCAAAAACAACTTTAAACTTGACTTTTTTAGAAATAAAACGTTATATATAAACAAAACTACTTACACCTTCAAATAATGGCATAATAAATCGACTACGTTTAACCTCGAACATTTACAATTCCACAAGATAAGCCGAATCAGATAAAGAAAGCTGGACAATTGTAAGATATATGTTACAAAACCCTTCTTAACTTCTGATATAGATTTATATTCGTATTACAAACAGAAAAATGCATCTTTTCGTTTGTTTGTTTTTCTGTTATCTTTTAAAGCTTCTTTTTCCAGTCATATAAATTTATAGCTTTATAAAAAGAAAGTTACCAACGCATAACAATTGTGGTATAAAAAATGGGGACCTGCAAGCAGCATGTTGAACATGGACATCATAATCCTATGTTAAAAGCTGTAACTACCATGCTGTAGGAGAAAATCTGAAAAGAATTGCTATGTGTGCGTGCAGAATATTTGTTCACTTGCATTAGAGATGATAGATAAGTATTCCATCTTTTAATCCATGTCATTAGCTGATGAAAGTAAACGTGAACATTAAAATTTACTTAATCATATTTTTTTTTCTAAGCTTTCATTTAAGATAATAAATCCTTCACGCTACTCGCATGACGACCATATTTCTGTTCGGATATCATTTTAAGGCTTTTACAATGTTAGTCTATTGTGTACAATGTCGAATTGCCTAAAGAAAGAGGTGTTTCTCTCAGTTTGCATCGATGCAGATCAGGATTTATGGAGCTACACCCATTTCGTACACATGTATATATTCAAATCATGATTCATATCGGTATTCGCATTTCTATATGTAAGAAAGACGAAATCATACACAGTTTCCCGTAAACAGACATGACTCGATATAGATTTTGACATTCATATCGGTATTTGAGCTTCTTGGTCATGAAAATATAAAAATCAACTTTTTTTCCGAATAGCGACCGGGCACAATTCAAATCGATATTCATATTGGTATTCGCGCTTCTTTATGATGTTAAAAATATAATCGCCTTTTTTTTCCAGAATAACGACCTTGCTCGATATTCAAATTAATTTTTATATCGATATTCGCGCAGCTACATAATGAGGAAATGCAATAATGAAAAGTGAATAACAAGGCTTTGACCCTTGTATTAATAATGCAATAAAGGAAAGTGAATAGCAAATCTTTGACACTTGTTTTAAATATGCAATAACAATGCATATTAGTATGTGAAATGTATGTATGTGTATGTGGTATGTTTGAACTGTTTAAACATAATTAAACTAATGTCCGAAGTATAATATTTTAGGATAAAATGAAAAACACATCACATAACATACTTATTACATGTAGGCAAACATTAATCTACAATCTACGCCTACAATAATATCCGAATATAGATAAGGTGAGTATTTCAACTTCCAAAATCATTATAGGCCACTGAAGCCCTATGTTGTGGATTCTCAAAAGGATCGTCTCAATGAGACAATTATTTTGAGTACCCACAACGTAGGGTTTGATTGAGTCACAAGATAGCTAGAAGTGGGAAAATACCAGTTTACTCCTCCTTATCCAGTCCTCTGAATATGCTCCTTTATAACACAAGCCGAGAAAAAAAACTTATAGTATGCACTACATGAATTGGAGTATTGTACAACATATATAACGGATTTGTTAATGAAGTAATCTCCAACTTTAAGCCGGTCTTCAAACACAACACCAAAGAATTTAAAAATGGCTTAACGATCAATATATCCATTAAGGATCGGTCAACCTGAGTTCCCATAGGAGCACACATGAAAGAAAACCAGGTTAAGTATAATAACTTGAGGCTTTATTCAAATCGATTGCTTGTTACGAAATTAACAAGTTGTCGAACGTCGGAGTAAACTTGAAACAGTTCATCATTTGATAAAAGTTTTATGTGGACAAGATTAAAGATGCTATCATCATGTTCTGATAACAAAAAAATACTCGTAAACAGTGTGATAGAAATCTTAAAGGGCATGCTACGTTTGAATTAAATACGGATAATTACATAAAAGGTAAAGTTAAAACTTAATAACGAGCATCGTCCAACGAGAAGGAGTCTTATATAATATATGTGTCGTTATCACTAACAGAAGCATGGACGACATACAGTCATAGTAGGGCTAGATTTAACTGTTTTGGTCGAAGGACACATCTTAAATTATCTCGCAAGTTCATGTGAATATGCCAATCAGAGGGATAACTGTACGTATATGCAAAACGACCTCACAGCGACAAATCGAGGGCTTGGCGTGAAACGGTTGTAACTAAAAACCTATTTTGAAAACCCTGGTTTAGGGGCAACTTTGACCCCTTTGTAAACAATGCAAATTTAGGTGCCATTGCTCAGAACTAGCAATGGCACCTAAATTTCCACTGTTTACCAAGAAAAATGATTTAACGCTCATAAAGACTTTATGGCGAGGTGATTAACCTTGGAAAAACCGTTTCACACAAAGCCCTCGAATTGCATCGACATTATCAAGTAGCATAGGGATTATGATATCAGCTTTAGGAGCGGGATGCCTAATGTTCGAATCCAAGTTTAGACCGTCTGATATGGCCGGTTTGGTATAGACAGATTGGTTTTCATCTTTTATTAAAACATCTTTCTTCCGAAAACGTTTGCTTCTTTGCCCGGGCAGTATTTGAACAAACTTACAATAGTAGGACTGTATTTATAGATTTTTGGAAAAATACTCACCTTGAGCTATGTAGCTAATAAACGCATTATTCATATCTGAATCTTCATTGCAACGTTGACATTTCATAGAGCCGAGCCCCGGTAGCTCAGTCGGTAGCGACGCGGGCTGTCAATCCAGGGGTTGTGAGTTCGAATCCCGGCTCGGCCATCTTTCTTTCCGACGATTGACAAAAGTCAATGCGACATGCGTCATTCGTCTTCCACCAATGGGCTAAGTCTATGTGGAAAAGCAGCCAGTTGCTTGGGAAGATTGTTGTGTGGAGTAATGGTCTGAGAAAACCAGGAAATGCATGAGTAGGAGAACTGGCCGCCGTGATATAACTGAGAAATTGTTAAAAACGGCGTTAAACCCCAATCAATCAATCAATCAACATTAACAACATAGACATGGAATTGTATTGAGCACACTAAATTAAGCCCTCAAATATATTCCATTCCTATATTCCGTTACCATAGTAACTTTATCAGTTTAACTGTTTCATCGTTAATTGAAGCATGTTGCAGTATTGACGGAAATTGAAATCATGGTAGTGATCTTTTGAACACTTGTTATCCAACGCCTCGGTTGTGTAGTGGTAAAGTGTCCAACTCTCGTGCCGGTAGTCGCGTGTTTGATCCCTGACCAGAGGATGTCGAAGTTCGAAGGTGTCTCAGTAATCAGCAATGGCAACAGGAACGTCGCTCCAAACGTCCTCATCGTAGACACAATCATCGCTCCCATTATGATAATAGATCCGATAGCTATCGCAGCAACAGGTATGATAACAACTACCAGGTGCGTACCGACTCTCGCAGAAACTTCCCATCCAGGGAAGCATCGGAACGCAATAACTCTTATGACTATTTGACCAGTGAGTATGATTCAGAATCAATCAATGACCAATATAAGAACACTGATTACAGAAAGAATACAAATTACGAGACCAAAAGAAGCGTTTGGTCATTTGACTGTAATAAATCGGACAACAGCCGTGCTAATGCCTGGAACCCATGTTGTGATTAACTTACGATATCAATATGGATATAAAGTTCGCAGCACTACATTTTATTCTAATGCTACTGAACATTTTAAGTGGAAACTGTAGATGTATAATATCTTCCGCCTACCCGCTATTTCAGATGTTGGATAATAATGGCATAGATATTGCATTAATTGTTGAGCATAAGCTGTTACCGCGCTCCGCATCCTTTATGGACACGAGACATGCAAAGTTCTCAGCTTTTGTAACAATAGACCGTTCATTAGATCATTTTTTCTACACTGAGCTGCGGAAAAAAAAAACTTTGAATACGATCGCAATGTAGGTATTGAGATCATATCTGAACAAACTTTACCACTGTACTTATTTTGTTTATACATGCCTGCTGACAATGATCTTATTTTATACAGGGAGACACTGCGTGACATTGAATCTCCTTTGAATTTCTACGTACGGATAGGTAACGTTATACTCGGTGGCGATTTTAATGCAAAAGTTAGATCGACACATGGAAAGTGTAATAATAAATCCGCTATATTTTCGGAATTTGTTGAAAGTAATAGCATGGTTTCTTTGCAAAAGATGCATGGAATGTCATCTCGATACACATTTATACCCAATAAAACGTCTATAGACCAAATTCTCGTAGGGAAGGGAGATACAGAACTTTATACTACATTTAATATTTTAAATGAAAGTGATGTCATAACATCCGATCATTTGCCTATAATATTCTCCTTAACAGATGCTGAGTCCAATGCACAGACTTAATAGCGAGTACGTGCATTGCACGGACTAAGTGTAATAATGCCCACTTGGACGCATTTAGATCAGAAATCGAAGTTACGGTAGTCACCCTCCTTCATAATGAGAACATATATGATGAATATTCGCCAGATTTTCTGAACAGCAGTTTAATAGATATCATAATACATACATCATGTTTACCAACTTGCAAGTTTAACTAGCATGCTAAACCGTATTGGTCTGTGGAGGTAAAGGAGTCGTATGCACGCGCGTTAGAATACCGGAATGACAGGTCACCTTCGTTCATGAGCATGTTATACATGCAGGTCAATCATTAATACGTGCTATCGTTCAGTTATTGAACTCCATTATTAACCATTAGACTGTACCAAAGCAATGGCAAACAAGCATACTTATTCCAATATTTAAGGGTAAAGGGAAAAATAAAACTGAGCCATCCAGTTATCGTCCGTTCTCACTGATACCGTGTTTCAGCAAGTTATTTGAGAAGTTACTTCTTAATCGAATTAACACATATATTGCATCTGCTAAAATCATATTCCCCTGCCCTCAACAACTTGGGTTCCAGAAACAGCTCAGCTGTATGACAACAGCCTTTAATGTTCAAGAAGCTGTGTTTTACAACGTTGAACGTCAACGTGACGTTTACGTCGCCTGTCTTGACCAAAAGGGGGCTTTTGATAGTGTGAGACACAAATCATTGTTCCTCAAACTCGGCTAGTACGTTCAACGTAATACGCGGCGTACGACAGGGAGGGGTTATGTCCATATTCCTTTACCTAGTTTACATCAACGAGGTTGTAGCGACATTACAAGACAGTAACCTAGGCACTAACGTCATGTCCATACCTGTTAGTAACCCTTCAATCGCTGACGACATATCTCTGTTGACCTATCTCCCCTACAATTACAGAAAATGGTTGATATTGTCTACCGGTTTTGTAAAACATGGAGAGATGAGATAAACGTAAGCAAATCCAACCTTATCGTTTTTACTAAGAAAGGTAATGACTCCAGTGCATATATAATGTATGGAGAACAGATTCTAACGCAGGTGAAAATAATTGTCCATTTGGGTATAACCCGTGTTATCGGTCCGTATAAAAGAACGTATACAAAAAGCCCGCAACTCTCTATTTGCCATGGTTGGTCAGGGTATTCATCCACAAAGTGTAAACCCACTGGTTCCGCCAATATGTACGCCAAGATAGTCTGACCAACACTTCTGTACGGATCAGAGCTTTGGAATAATATTACGAAAACTGATCACAATTCAGCATTTCGTTGCAAAGAAGATTCAAAGACTTTCAGTTAGAACGCGATCGGACATAGCTGATTCAATGATTGGGCTTTACATGATAGACAGCGAAATCGAAAAGCGGAAACTAATGTTCCTACATACATTGCTTTGTCTCTCCCTCTTTATTGCATTACAAAAGAACTATTTGTTAGTAAAATATTTAATGTACCTAAATGACCAACGCTCACGTTTGGGTTCATACCGGATGTTTGCCGTATGATAGCAAAATACAACTTAAATTTTATATTGAACAATTATTTTCGGGATAGTTCACTGCCGACTAAATCAGCATGGACGAATAAAGTTCGCAAAGTGATTAGTATGCGTGAGTATTCCTTATGGGTACAACGCCTCATGAGTCTTTTCAAGTATTACAGCCAGGGATCGAACCTAGCATCGTCTACAAAGTTTCCAAGTTGAGTGCCTTTAGATCAACTAAAACACATTTTACCTGCACTAAATGTGGCATGCTATCCCAAAAGGAATTAGTTCATGTATTGCACGAATGCAGCTGCTCAGAAGTGATACGCTTTGAACTCAAACGGAAAATACTTTCTCTGTTTGATATTCAATTTGTTAACGAGCTTTATGCTCTATACCATTTTAAGTGGGTACTCCGCATCATGGGCGCACCACTACACCAGTCGTCAATTCGAGGATCAACAGAATGTTTCTACAGCTCACGTTCACTTTTGTGAATCGCTGTGTCCAGCTGGATTCGCCAGTTTAACTGTGTCAGAGTTCTGAACGACAACCAGTATTGTTTAACATTAAGCTTAAACACACTATGTCTGAGGTTGGTGTTAAGCATTGATAGTTCAATAATAATGTAAATTAGTATCGAAATTGTATATATAACCCGTGTAGTCAGTAATTGTCTTTTTTTTTGTATGTTAATATATTTTTTCTTTGTTTTCTATTGATTTTGTATAATTTATTTGTGTAGTGCAAAACTTATTCTACGATATCTCCAAAATGGAGGCAATAAAGAATTGTATTGTATTGTTTTGTATAATTGTATGATCAAATTGATATAAACAAAAGTCAATTATTGCCTTCAAACACATATAACATTCGATACTGTATGTGTACATTTCAGAAAAAAATAAAAAGTGGCAGTCGAATCACACACATGAACAGCGTAGATTTTTTTTTATTAAAAGTCGTAATAACGCGGAAAAAGGCGTTATAATACGAACAAAGTCGTAGTAACGCGAAACAAGGCGAAGTAACACGAAACAATGCATACTTACGCAAAGTAAATGCGTAATAATGCGAAGAAAGGTGTAGTAACGCGTAATAAAGGCATTATAACGCGAAAATAAAGGCGTAAAAACGCGAAAATAAAGGCATATTAACGCTATTCAAAAGTGTTATAACGCGAAATAAAGGCGTAATAACGCAGAAATAAAGGCGTAATAACGCGAAATAAAGGCGTCATAACGCTAAACAAAGGAGTATTAACGCTAATAAAAGGCGTTATTACGCGGAAGAAAGGCGTGGTAACGCGGGGAAAAAAGGCGTAATAACGCGAAATAAAGTCGTAATAACGCTTTTTCAGCTATATATAAATTGATTACTGCTTTGAAGTCTCTTTTTCAACCATGGATCTACGACCTAGATCAACCAATTCGCTATGTTTTTTCAGCTATATATAAATTGATTACTGCTTTGAAGTCTCTTTTTCAACCATGGATCTACGACCTAGATCAACCAATTCGCTATGTTTTTTCAGTGGTTGAGCTACGATCTACGACCCAGATCAACCAATTAGCCATGTGTTTTTCGTGGTTGAGCTACGATCTACGATCCAGATCAATCAAGTAGCTTTGTGCTTTAAGTGGTTGAACAACGATCTACGACCCAGATCAACCAATTCGCAATGTTTTTTTTAGTTTTTTCGCGTTATTACAACTTTATTTTCGCGTTACTATGCCTTTCTTTAGCGTAATAACGCCTTTTATTAGCATTCATACGCCTTTATTTAGCGTTATTACGACTTTAATTTCGCGTTACTACGTCTTTCTTTCGCGTTATAACGCCCTTTATTGGCGTTAATACGCCTTTGTTTAGCGTTATAATGCCTTTATTTTGCGTTATAACGCTTTTTATTAGCGTCAATACGCCTTTATTTCCGCGCTATAATGCCTTTATGCCGCGTTACTACGCCTTTCTTAGCATTATTACGCCTTTACTTTGCGTTATTATGCCTTGTTTCGCGTTACTTCGCCTTGTTTCGCGTTACTTCGTCTATTTTTGCATTATAACGACTTACCAATATATTTTTTTTCTCAGGTGGTCCTTATAGGCTTTCGTATACAAGCAATACAAACAGAACACACAATTCACTATTACGAAAGCAAAAATAAAAAGAAAAAGGAAAGTGAGAGAGAGAGATTGAGAGAATGGGAGAAACAATGATGCATCATTTATTTTATATACAAGTTGGTTAACAGGAAAAGATGCAGGCAATCATGAGTTCATATTATATTACTCATTATGGACATTGTGAGTATCCGACCATTTCTTGACAAAGTAGCTGCTCATTTGTATTACATTATGATGGATAGTATGGCGGGAATGGGAGAACTATCATTAATGCATTATCGCCATGCTTCTAACTGTATTCAACCACAGAGCTTGCTGGTGAATAGTATATAAATCAAGCAATAGCCGGATCACAATATAAATGAATTGAGCAGAATAAAAGGCGCCAGATGCATCCAGCACTAGGAACTAAATTGTTACGACTCACAACAGAGGCCGAAATAAAGCGAACGTTTAATCGTTGACGCAAACACGCTCCTACGAAAACAAAAGTAGATTTAAATACGCCACGCTACTGCTTTATATATGGACACATATAAGAACATTAAACAGTCAATCTGAGCACAAGCGTCACCGGACCGCCACGCCCTCCAACGCACAGAAATCAGGCGAGAACTCCATCCGATCCAAGGAATATGCTGAAGGCATGACGCTCCAGTTCGAACGACGAAGGCCCCCATATCCGCTAATAATATATTTTATATAGTATACATTGACCAGACTTGATAAAGACATATATATGAAAGGTGTTTCAAAGTGTTTCAAAACAAATGTATCGAATTCCATTCGTGCTCTTTGCACAACATTACAATCTAATACAACATGTAGTGTGAAATTAGTTTCCAGGTTGCTTGTATTGCATCTCGTACAATCGGGATTGACATATCCGAGGTATAAAAGAAACATAAATAAAATAAAGATGTTTTTATAAAATTTGAAATCAATTAATCACTAAAACTCAGTATGAGTAAACATATTATCACACAATTCATAAGAACAACATGATTTATAAGGACTTAACATATTGATTGAAATATGTAGCAGACACAGGTCGAAAATAAAGAGTATAATACAACGCATACAAACAGAAAGTAACGAACCTGATTGCATTGTAAATATGATAAAGGTTGATGATAAAATCCATATAGCATCCGTCTGTGGATCGCCTGCATGTTCAACATCCCGTGAATTTATTGCCATGCTATCACAACTAGCGTTACAAATGGAGCAGTTCTGAACCGGACTAGACATTTATAGCATTACAAATAGAGCCTTTATATCCGATAACGAAATGTTTTCTATGCACAGTATATCATCACCTCTCGTTTTTTTATCGATACTCACAGGGGAGAATGTACATATCAGCTAAACATTGAATTACTTTAGCAAATTTGAAAAGTCGTATGATAAAATTTATATAAACAAAAGACAAGTAGTGCCTTCAAACAAGTATAACATTCGATACTGTAAGTGTGCATTTCAGAAAAAGATCAAAAATGGCAATAGTCACCCACTTAGTTTTATGTAATATGAACGCAATATAACTTTGTTTGATACGGAAGACTTAATTTCCCTTGTGCGCAACTTAGACATGAACAGCGCCAAATTAACAGGTGATTATTAACAAGCATGCCAGGTCACGTCAGAGATTGATCAAGGTTAAAGCAATTTGTTGCAAATATGATTAGATTTCACTGCTGTAAAAATGCTCGGAACAGTTTGATAAACAAGAACATCACTGGCCTGGAAATATTCAACTTACATGTTGAAAACTTGCTTCATATATGCTCTCCGCAAAATAAAATAACCAGTTGAATGTAATTGATTTTACAGTAAGAATAAATATAATTTTTAAATAGAATCTGTCAACAGTCTAGTTCTTAACCGATTGATGATCCGTGTAAAATGACCGCTTATTGCAGGGTCAATGAAATTTAAAAATGACTTCATTACATTTCAAGTTACCAACGCATAACAATTATGGTATCAAAAATGGGGACCTGCAAGCAGCATGTTGAACATGGACATCATGTGGTGATGTCTACATAATCCTATGTTAAAAGCTGTAGCTATCATGTTGTAGGAGAAAATCCAAAACGAATTGCTATGTTTGCGTGCAGAATATTCGTTCACTTGCATTAGAGATGATCGATCAGTATTCCATCGTTTAATCCATTTCAGTAGCAGGTGAATATAAACGTGAACATTAAACTTTACTTAATCAATATTTTTTCCTAAGCTTTGATTTGAGAGAAGGAATCAATCACGCTTCTCACAAGACGACCATATTTCTGTTCGGATATAATTTTAAGGATTTTACAATGTTAGTCGATTGGGTACAATGTCGAATTGCCTAAACACAGAGGTGTTTCTATCAGTTTGCATCGGTGAAGATCAGAGTTTATGGAGCTACACTCATTTCGTACACATGTATATATTCAAATCATAATTCATATTGGTATTCGCATTTCTACATGTAAGAAAGACGAAATCATGCACAGTTCCCCGTAAACAGACATGACTCGATATTGAAATTGACATTCATATCGGTATTAGCGCTTCTTCGTCATGGAAAAGAACAAAACCCACCATGTTTCCGAATAGCGATCCTGCTCGATATTCAAATCGATATTCATATCGGAAGTCTCGCTTCTACATGAAGGTAAAAATAAAATTACCTTTTTTCCGAATAGCGACCAGGCACGATATTCAAATTGATATTTATGTCTGGATTCGCGCCTCTACATGATGATAAAGATATAATTATCTTTTTTCAGAAAAACGCCGTTGCTCGATATTCAAATTAATATTTATATCGATATTTGCGCAGCTACATAATGAGGAAATGCAATAATGAAAAGTGAATAACAAAGCTCTGGCCCTTGTATTAATATGCAATAAAAGAAAGTGAATAGCAAATCTTTGACACTAGTATCAGAAAAGCATTACAAATGCATATTGGTATGTGTAAGATGTCCACGTTTCAACTGGTTTAACTGTTTAGACAAAGAATTTAAAAATAGAAATAACGGCCGCCTTCCTTGCCGGCCCTATTAGAGTTTGCGGGGGTTGACATTACGACTGACTGGCTGGTGTCAGGATAAATGGATCAGTAATACTGGTAACTGAAACACTGTTGAAAGCGACGTAAAACACCAAACAATCAATATATCAATTGTTATCCAGATCAGTTTCTAAATGGTCTTCATAGCTTTGACATGTTCCCGAATTCGGAATGGGTCTTTAAACAATTCATACATAAAATAGTTTAGCATAAAGAACACAATGGTACCAAAAGTGTGTGAACAATAATTCGATTTCGATGATTACGCGTATTTGTTTTTTATTTATTTATTATAGAATGTATTTCATCATTCTCCTATTGTATTTCATCATTCTCCTATTATTTTTCTGCATTCAATATTATATAATATATTTATATTTTCATTACATCGTTAATTTTCTGGTGAACTCTACATGTACGCCTGTTATCTGGTTAGAATATGATATGGAGAAATAAAATTGTTCAAAGATTCACATTTCGGTAGCAACAAAGACTTTGAAGTCATATTTGGCACATAGGCAAATCATACATTTCCTTAAAGCTTAAACATTCAGCTAAAGCGTCAGATACATTGTACAACTGGAATTTCTTTGTAATTTGAATAATGACTGGTTTAAACGACAAAGTATACTGTAGATAGGAATATGCTTTGGAAACGAATGAGTGATGAAGGGGTTAAGGGTAAACCTTTTGGAGCTTTACGTAGTATGTATAAATCTGTGAAGTCATGTATCTTGTGTAACGGAACAAAATCGGAAAAACATTAACTGTACGTTAGTTTAAAACAAGAATGTGGGGCCAGTCCGATAATGTTTGACTTCTTTATTGATGAACTGTCAAAGCAGCTTGAAAACAGTGGCCACCATGGTCTTCTACTGTATCCATACCTTGCCGAATTGTTTCTAATAATGTTTGCTGACGACATAGCGCTCATGTCTGATACAGTTAATGGCCTACACAGAGAAATAAATACACTTGAAAAATTCTGTAATGAAAAAAGACTAACGGTCATCGAAAAATATACTAAGATTGTGTTTTTTAAGAAAGGTGGTAAATTGGCTAGATATGAAAAGTGGTCATATAAGGGTTGTTATCTGGAATGTATTAGCTAATTTCATTACGTTGGCTTACTTTTAACAAGGCAAATGTCAAGCCGAATCAACTACATTTAATCAAATAACAGTTTTTTACTAGCATTCGCTTAAACAATCTGAAGGCACTCCTGGTTCAGTAAAATTGACCTCTTCACGGAGTTCGTGTTTGTTGTCTATTGTTCATGCTTCGTCATCTCTGATGGATGTTCACGTGCTTCCTAGTCAGGCAAAACACAACATGACAGTTAATAGAAACAATACATACAATGATTGATTTGAGGTATTAAAGATGCATTTAAAAACGGTACAATACGCACAGGAATAAACTAATGTTATGTTACAATTAATTAATACATTCTGAAACGAACAGAATCACAACTGTTGACATAAACTCAATGGGCTTTTTAACTAATTAAACAATCCATTAACGAAATTTAAATGATTTATCTATTTTATTTTTAGACAACGCCACGATTGGAAAAGGTAAATCGGCTACTTCTGGAGACCCGTTAACAATAATGTACTTACTAATAGTAGTTTACCGTTATTTACTGAGATTTTTCTTCCGTAGTTTGTGCACTCCTGTATTCGATATTGATATTTTACTATCACATTTGGGTGATATTATCAAAAGAATCCACGTTATTCTGGATCAACCCCCGAATTGTGTTAACATTGTATTGTATTGTCGGGCGTCACATTTCTGTATTTAGGCAATGAACCACTGTGTTCAGACCATATATATAAAACATTTTATTGATTCATGGGGTACTATTTTACTCATTCGGCTTACATACGACCGTATGTGGTCACAGCTTCGAGGACTAATGACGCATCACTGTTGGATCGTATAGTATCTATCAAGTGTAAGTCCAGTTTTCCGAAAACCACATTATTGATTCCGACGTCCTAATAACTGTCGCAGACTCTTGTAGGTTCATACATTGGTGTTGAAAGATTTCTCTATTCTCATGATTAAATGTTTTGTGTTTTATACCGATTTCAACACTTTTTCTTTCAGTTATATCTTGGCGTTTCTTGCGTAAGTTACCTGTAGAGCTGGTACAGTTTGCCTTACTCCAGTCAGTCAGTCATTATGCTAACCTCACAATCCTGAACGCCAAGGAAAACAGCCATCACTACAATCTTTAATACAGAACAGAACCGAAATTTTATTTTCAACTAAAGCATAAACAGCTCATGGTTGATATTCACAAATATACATACAAAAATGCTTAAGACAATGAAATAGTTGAGAAATAGTACTTAAAAAAGTTTAAATTAAATAAGTTTAAAATCAAGTTTATATGCATATGTATAAATACACATATATACACACGCAATTGTATATATATATATATATACATATATAAATACACATACTTACATATATATATATATATATATATATATATATATATATATATTAATTTCAATATGAAATTAATTATATCAAGAAAGAAAGTGGGACTTTAAACGCCCGTCTAATAAGGATGCTTTTTATTTTCAAATAGAGAGTTTTCTCATCTCAAAAGCCTTGAGGCAAATATATTTTTGTCTTTAAGAGTTCTATGAACTTGAACATACTTGGACATTGTGCGTAATAGCGCGGTATGAGTTGTTTTCTTAATGGATACCATCTAAGTTAAGCGTATATAGCCAGAGTCGAATCCATTAGTATCCATTTACAGAACTTTGTATGCACCAATTCTAGGTTTTCAGCAGATAAATGTCACCAGATCTCACAACTATAATTCAAAACAGACTGGACATGTGAATCAAATAAATCAAGTATGATATTGATAGGCACGTCCAACTGATTTGTGACATTAAACAAGGCCTTCATTGATCGCAACGCCTTGCCCTTTAATTCGTATGTAGCTTGTACAAATGGGCCCCTGCGGGAGAACAGCAACCCAAGATAGCTAAACACTTTCTACCATTTCAATGTTTTCACCTTGGTATGTGCATGTATTATCTTTTTTCAGAACACCCTTTTTCCTAAAGATTATAACCTTTGTTTTTTCTACAGTCAAGACTCCATTTGTCACAATAACTATTTAAGCAATTAAGGTTCTCCTGCAGTGCCTCCTTTGATTCCGCAAACATTACTGCATCGTCAGCAAATAACAATAAATATATTGATAGTTGATCAATGGTCACCGCAATATTATTAGGATGGTGAAAAGCATTTTCAATATCATTTAGAAAAAGGGAAAACATCATCGGGGAAGTAATTTCCCCTTGGAATAAACCGATCTCGCTGCTGAAATAATCAGAAAATGAATTCAAATGACTAACGCATAATTTGACCTCGTCATACATTGATCTAATAACATCAACTCCTAATTGAAGCAATTTATACCAGAGTGAATACCTATAAATAAAATCATACGCCTTCTTAAAGTCGATAAAACAACAATACAATTTACCCTTTGCTTGAAATTGTCGTTCGATTAAAGCGTTAAGGCAATAAATAGCATATACTGTACAGTAGTTAGGTCTAAACCCAAATTGAGCGTCTGTCAAAATATCGTCATTTAATGCCCAACTCTTCAAACGTTCGTTCAATATGACAGTGAATTTAGCAAAACAGCTTGTTATTGTAATGCCACGGTAATTAGTGCTATCACCCTTTATATAAGGCTTAATCGAACCTGTAGACCAGCAGCGAGGAAATGATTTACTATCAAGTATATAATTAAACAATAATCTTAAAGGGTAACATAAACTATCTATATTTTCCTTAAAATACTCATACAGAATGTTAATCAATTGAACATGTTTTATTATTGCCTAATTGTCGACTAGCCTTTTTTATTTCTTCAAATGATATAGTCTGATCTAATTCCTCAAATGTGAGTAAATTTTCCTGATCTATGTTTTCAAAGTTGTGTACATATTGTTTACTACCATTGTCGAAGTTTTCGTCTTTAGGATTGGCCAGGTTTTTGAAATACTTGAAAAATTCTTCGTTCGATATTATGTCACCAGTGCTGTTTTTTGTCCTTTTCCTGAAAATGGACCAAAATTCCTGTGGCCTTTTCCTTCTCATCTCGTTTAATTATTTACATTGGCTACGTCCAAAGAAGTTTCTAATTTTCCTACAGCAATATTTATAATCCTTTTTCTTTTCATATAAAATGCGCCTGTTTTCATCATTTTGTGTGCAGTTAAACAATTTCACAGCTTCTTTGAACGTTTTATATTTCAGTTTACATTCATCATTGTACCATGTTTGTTTAAATGTATCAGATGATGTGAATTCACATGTACTATGTTTAACATTTTTATAAAATAATTGATTACCCTTTTCATTAAGATATGATGTAAAAACATCAACTATTGTATCAGTATTTGACTCTTTCGCTATTTCAGACTTCAACTTCAATAAATGAAGTATTTTTTCAGGATTCCATCTACAGTAGTTTATGTTTGGATAATTAGTTGCGTTTTTTTCATGCAGAATTTTGAAAGAAATTGCAATGGGAGCATGGTTGGAAAATGTATTAAATTTGTCTACATTAAAGTATACAAGTTGATTCATATCCCTTTCATTTGTCAATATATAATCTACTACACTGTTACCGTTATACATAGTACACGTGTATTTACCTATAGCCGCGTCATCGTATAATCTCCCCTAAAGTTACGATACAAACATAGGAAGATTTACATAAATCAATCAATAAATCCCCGTATCGGTTTGATTTGTGGTCCTGTGTGGCACGCAGAAGTTCTCCATTTTGCCTATTGACTATGTTTTCAAAGATTGAATTGTTGGTTATGAAGTCTTTTTTTTTCAGTACGTGCATTCATAACTCCTGTAATAAATACTTTTCCCTATTATTTATAAATAACTATATCGGTTTCTATGACTCGAAACGGGTCTTCGTCGTGTATTTTATGGATAGGGGAATGTTCAGGTGCCACACAGGTAACAGCTAGGTAAACATCCCTCGTCATTCGAAAATGATGTTTATCTAACTTTAACCAGACTAACCAATCATACTTGTTTTTCATCACTTTAATTCCTTTTCTAAACGTGTCCCTTATATAAATAATTAGTCCGCCACTACTACGTGTTGCTCTCTTATGTTGATATCTTTTATTCGAATGTACAGGCTTACTGTAACCTTTAAGGTCAATATTTGAGGATTTATTTGCCCATGTCTCGGACATACACACTAAGTCATACTGGTTAATTATTGTTGTAAATTCCTTCGATGAGAGTTAGCCCTTCTACATTCCACGACAGACACTTTAATACACCCCCACTTAATCCATATTGCTTTTCACCATATAGCGTATTTTCTATATTTAAATATGCGGCTTTTCTTTCAACCCGTGCTTTCTTCGTGATTGGTATAAATTGTTTCCGTCTTTCGACTATTTCCTTCGGAAACTGTTTTTTTTTTCAGGTTTCTCGCAGACTTTCTCGTTTTCTCCTCTATCTGGGTAAAAAACAAATTTTGCCACTATAGGTCTAATTTTTCACTACTATATTTACCTAATCTATGTAACTTTATATCCGATTTTGCATTCTCCACTTTCATTTCTGTTTCTATGAATGTAACACTTTTTCCACACAGTTTTCATTGATCTCCTCTGGAATCTTGTAAAACATGAGATTATCTCTCATACTTCTGCACTTAAGGTCAACGATTTCTTCTTTCAACTTTAAAGCGTCAGGCGACGCTGCACTAATTTCACAATCTTTCAAATGTCTCACTTTCTCTAGGTTTTTGTCATTTTCAGTCTGTTTCTGATAGATTATTTCTAATGACGCTGAATTCAATTCTGTACCAGACGATTTTAAAAATATCTCAAAAAAAAGTATCGAACATCTCTATAATTTAAAGGTTGATAATTGAATAGTTGAAAACATAATGAGCCATTTCTCCTTTCATGTGGAAGAATTATTTCACCTGGCATTTGCTAGCGGGTTTAATTTACCATATAGAAATAAAGAGGAGTCGTAAATTAAACGTGCTATAACGCTTTAATTAATGAAGTTATCGCTTAGGTGCAAACGGCTTCACCTTGTATAAGTATCTATTTTTAACAAGCATATTCTATTTTTCGAGAAAAAAAATGATTTAGATTGTTTTTTCTAGGTTGAATAAACTTTGTCAATTTCATAAAAACAAAGAACAAAATAAAAGTACCACTTCACTTATAATCGATGTATATCAAATATTATTATATATATTTCTTAGGTGCAAACGGTCTCGGATACTACACTTCTTCATTTACAATGTAATTTTTATTTCATTAAAATATATTATGAGTTAGATTGTCTTTTTAAAAGATATATTTGTAACTTCATGGTTTTAAATGTATTCGTGATAGTTCGGAAATGCTCCCGATTCGACCCGAAGTTTTATGACCCTCATAAAGTAAATTGTTATCACTAGCGGTCTTATTCGGTCTTATACACGATACTCACACGGTAATCTTCAATGTTGAACAACTTCGTTAGGTTTTCTAATAATAATCTGTATTTACATCTCATCATTGTACATACCATATAACATTTAAAATATAAAATATACAATACAACATAACAGTACAATGCCACTCCGAAATAGAGTTATAAGCGATGAGGAATAAATAAAAAAAAACATAATCCCTACATTTCATTAAAACGATGCACATAAATATAAATATGTACATATGCACACACATGTGTTTACAAATTATAGAACGAATAAAAAAAGTAATTTCATTGCTAAAAAGTATAATGAGATTATATTTCGTTTATATCAGATCAAAGCAAACAGGATTAGCGAAGTTATTACAGATGACGTATTCTACGTTTACACGTCACCCTTTAAACAATGATAAAGAAGAATTAAATAAAAAAATATATTGATATAAAAAGTGTAATCTCTTCTCCAACAATGTTTTTCTTTCGCTTTTTAAAACATCTTCACACATACATGCAGGATATATAAAATAACATTGCAAAGTGAAAGAAGTATTAGAGGTTTGAGTTACGTATATAATTGTAAGGTTGTAAATAGTTCAATCCGACTTCATGTCGTTGCACTAAGGTATATTAAGGTTTAGTATATATCTACTATGAATCAAAGTATTCGATTGGACGAGAAGCAGTCACGTGTGATTCAATAAAAAAAGACTATTTGACTCCTTCTGTCCTTTTCGCTTTTATTCTAAAATTCAGGTCCAATAGTCCATTTTCGAGTCAATAGTTCATCTGTGTCCGTATGGTGCTTTACATACAATAAACACGTTTGGGATGCAAGCGTTTTGAAACCATACTATTTAGAACGCTCTCATGACACCTGGAAATCTTGAACATTAATGCTTTATTCAATGTGTTTATGGATTATAGTGATTATGTATTTTTCCTGCATTTACAAGAATAATCCTGTGTTGATGTTATAATCTACATTTATATTACATAAATTTATTCAATTAAAATGACGACAGCTATTTACTCCTTTTGAGTTCAATGGTGTAAAAATGTTCTTCCTCGCAAATGACTATTGACCAGCAAAAGAGAACTATTTACCTCGACTTCATCTCGGTCAATAGTTCTCTATTTCGGGGCAATAGTCATTCACTTGGAAGAATAGTTTTTCACTATTGACCTCAAGAGGAGTAAATAGCTCTATATAATATAATGATAAAAAATCATTACAATATCAAGAAGATACGTTGCCGTTCGTCCTGTTATTCTTTATCATGTTTCATTTTATCCTACAATCCCTTTCCCACATACAACAAATCCGCAGCAGTCGCTTTCAACGCATCTAGGTGAAAATATGAAAATTCTCTTTATATGAAATTAAGTTATTGAATAACGTTGAAAACATTCTGGCGAAAGGAGTATGTGCAATCAGGAACCAAGACGAACCAAGTATGCACTAACAAGATTTGCATTAACGAAAAATATCCCACATTTAATAGTGTCATTACTCTTGATTGTAGAGGTAGCCGGTCTTAAGGTAGCTTTTGTCACCCTTTTTCAAAACAAAGAGAACTAACAGTGTTAACATGTTTTAAGTTTAAAGTTTATATTTGTTAAATGTTAGATTATACATAGTCTTTAAAGTGATTATATTCTATTCTGCATTTTAGACATCCCCGTGAGAAATACCGTACTGTGAGAAAGACATTCAACGGGGAGAAACTAGTATAATTAAAGCGCCACCTGGTATCATAATATGACTTACCGTATTCGTGTTAATGCTATTCTTGTTAGTGCATACTAAGTTCGTTTTAGTTCCTGATTGCCACTGCAATCAACAATATTTTTACTTGAATATTATCACGAAAACCCTTTTTTGTCAACAGAATATGCATAAACAAGAAGAATGTAGCATTTTAATTAAAGGTCAAACATGCAAGAATGGCATTAACATGCCGAATACGGTAAGACACATGCAAGTGGAAGAAAGAAAGGTGAAATTAAAGGTCACTAAGAATAATGGCATTAACACGAATACGGTAAGACGCATGCAAGTGGAAGAAAGAAAGATGAAATTATCATCATGCAACATGCACTCGTAAGAATGACACATAAGATGTCACATGCATGTAAGATGTAAGAAAGAAGACACACGAGCATGTAATGTTCATAAATAAGAATGTCATCTAGACCCATAGAGTTCTGGCGGATATTCCCCCCCCCCATAGTCGTCATGGATATGATTGATATCAGGCGCTTACGTCTGTTTTCGAAGCATCATAAAACAGACAAAACAAAAACAGTATGTTTTTCGGAACCTAACGCCATTTATTGACATTTACGATGAATAATTATGAATTCGCATGTGCGTGTTTTGCTGTTTCCAATGGCAAATGTTTATGAATTATGTCCCTTGTTTATTCGTATATTCATAGGATTTCGCAAGAGGTAGTCACATGTTTTAAGCAACCGATATGAACGTGCACTTTTTAGATTGGTCAACCATATTCGTGTGCAATACACTATTTATGTATTTTAAAAGTTTTTTATGAATGCAGTATCGCATGGCATGTACAGGAGTTACAGATTTAACGTATCGATAGTTCCATTGTTTACACTTTCCCACGTGAAGACGCATTCTGACACATTTGAAGTAAACGATTTTTAAAAAACATTGTGACAAAAGTAGCTTTTGCTAAAAACGAGCTGTTTCTTCTTTTTTCTTTTCAACTTTTTTCAGTAATAATACCTATATGTTAAGTGATTTTCTGGGGACTTGCCTTGGTGTTTTCAAAGTCATCTGCTGCAGATTTGTTATATAGGGAAATTGGTTAAGTCAAATGTATGTATATTTTGATCGTTTCAATAATTGTGCGGTATTTATAACACTCCCCAATGATATAATGTCATCAATATAGATCTAGATCAAGATCGAAATATCTACCTCTGTACTGTTCTGCAACTAGTTTTAACAGTTAATTTCTTATTTTCAGATATATCCCGGCGTTTTCTGTGTATTTTAATAGTATTACTGGTCCATATATTCTGACTTCAGCGAGGAATCCGACGTGGTCGAATAATAAGGGTCCGGATTTTGAAACCGGGCGTCCCTGGTTCGATCCCCAGTAGCGGCACGATAGTCATAACTACATATAAGAGTGCCCTTTGGCAAGGTACATTTCCTAGGCTAGTACTTGTTTATTAATTCAGGGTTCATGAATAAGTGGTTATTAATTCAGGGTTCATGAATAAGTGGTTATTAATTCAGGGTTCATGAATAAGTGGTTATTAATTCAGGGTTCATGAATAAGTGAACTGTCGCCGTAATATAACTGAAATAATGTTGAAAATGGCGAACCCTAATAAAACAAAACTGATTTCGTGAGTCAGCCTTAATGCTAACCTCACAACTCTGAGCGTCAAGGAGGGAAAGCCATTACTACTATTTAAAAGTTTTTGGTATCACCTGGTCGGGATCGAACCCGCAACCCGCTCCCAAGGCCACTGTCGAAACAAAATGTTTTTAAAAAAAAAAATACTTTTCTGCATGTCATCATGGATATGAGTGATATCAGGCGCTAACATCTGTTTACGAAGATCCACGAAACAGACAAAACAAAAACAGTTTGCTTTTCGGAACCTATATCGCCATGTATTGACATATATGATGAATAATTATGAACTCACATGTGCGTGTTTTGCTGTTTTCATTTGCAAATGTTTATGGATTGTGTCCCTTGTTTTCAACTGTTTCAGTAATAATACCTACATTTTAAGTAATTTTCAGGTCTTTTGCCTGGGTGTTTTCAAAGTCGTCTGCTGCATATTTGTTATATAGGGGAATGGGTTATGTCAAAATGTATGTATAGAGAAACTCCATAACATATGCTTCTAATGTAGTTACAAATCTCTCTCGGCTGGTATGTTTCTTTATAGATGTCTAGGGACAAAAATTGGTCAAAGGATTTCTATATAAAGGTACAAATTTGATTTTGTTAAGTATATAGATCAAGACCTGCCTGTATATTCGCGAAGTATTATCGGGATTTACACATGCCGTCAGTTTCGGTTCAGCCTCCTTTATCAGTTTTTTGACTTCACTAAACCTAATCTTTGTTTTGTTGTAATAACGGGTTTAACAATTAAGTATTTAGGTGTTTTTTTCGCCAAATGTTTTTGACTTACTCTTGTTCAAATTAGAAAGCATTTGACTGTCACATTCAGACTTTCTAAATCAAAATCATAACAATAATCGTGTTCCTTACAAACAAAATCCAAATCATTGACTGGAGGTCCACTATCTAAAGGGTTGCCTGGTCCACAATATGTATACCCTGGTAAAGTAAGACCTTTTTTAGGAAGCATTGGCAAGACAGCTTTATGTATATCAAAACCACCACCTTCCTTAACTTAGTATAAGTTTTCTCTTTTACGCATTAGGTTTCCATTTCTATATAGTAGTAAAATAATTGTTTATGATTGCGTCATTTTCTTTCGTTTTTACGGTTTTAAGATTTTATAAAAGAAATTATAAGATGAAATTCCTTTCAATAATTTACGAATAAAACATAGCGCAAAATATCCGCACAAAACGCTTCTTTTATTTTGATATTGAATCGTATTATATTTTAGGTTTTTTAACTCGTTAGGGGGAGCGAGTCCAAAAGGATAAAAAATATATATTTTTTTATAAACTGCACACCAATGAGTTCCTGGTCTCGAATGATTGTCTAAATATATAATGAAACTGTTGTTATTTCTTTCTTTAGGTATACCATCCCTACTATAAATATCGGGATTTTTGATTCCCAATACTTTAGCCCAAGATAAAATATCGAAATAACGTATCGTATCAGTATATTTTCTAAAAATCTTTCTTTTATTAATTTGTTTCCTCTATCAATTCTAAGTCCGTTTCCTCTATCAGCTCTGCGTCCGTTTCCTCTCTCAACCCCAAGACCTTTTCCGAATGGATGCCAAAAGTGGAATACCGATAAAAGCCAATAATTTTGTTGCTGGGATTTTTGTTAAAGTAAGTAAGCAATCACCTTTAGCATTTATTATTTTTTTCACGTTTTTGATTAGTAAGGTTATTACCAACTTCAATATTTACCATTGCTTTTTTATCTTTTTTTATTTCAATCCCTTTTCCAAATATTTTACTTACCGGTTGAAGCTCAACCAGATAGAGCCCCAGTAGCCAATGGAGCAGCAATTTTAGAAATCACTTTGGCCAACATAGGCACAACCACCCATCTTAAAATCCCCGCTAAAGCCCCTTGAAATCCTCCATATCCCCCCTAAGAATTCATTTGAGTTTTAGAAGTGGTAAGCTATAATCCAAAACCATCTTTTTGCTTTGTTTATAGCATTTATTTGCGTATTTGTTAACAGGTTTTACAGGACTTTCTTTCACCGGTATCCCAATCAATTGCACCAACAGGATAAACCTTTATTTTAAGTTGATGAACAGAAGATAAATAATCGTTTATCAGTTTCATTTTAGTCTCTAATATTTCTTTATCTTTTACATAATTGGACAGTTTTTTAGCAATAGTATCTCTTTGTTTTGCTAGTTTATCTACTTTTGATTTATAAGGGATTTTATCCGAGTTTTTTAATTCATGAAATTTGTCTATAATGTTATTTGCTTTAAATATAATACGTTCCATCTAATAAAATAAAAGAAAACAATTATTAACGTAAACAACGCGCACAATCTTTTCAATTTTAGTCAATTCATTTCCAATAGTATCGATAATTACCTCTTCTTTATATAACATGATAGCGTAAATCTTTCAATCAACTCCTGGATTATTATTTAGTTGACAATAAAAATTAGTTTCTTAGGATCTACCGAAATATCATCTTCGCTTATATTATTTAAATCGAAGTAAGCATTCCGTAAAGATCTTTAAAGTTTGCTAAAGTTAATAAAGAGCCAGTAGTTTTATCATTTGCTTTGTAAGAGTAATTGATAACGTCTCTATATGTTCTCACTATATCGTCATAGTTGTACTGTGTTTCTGGAATTTCCAACTTCTAATCTAGCGAATTGTAAACGGTGGTAATTAAGATAAAATATATTTAGTAAATGCGGATTTTGATCCGCATAATGATCCGCGGCGCTTTTTTGCAAATAAAAAAATATATGCTTAGGATTTTTAACCCCTGCTGTTATTCTAAAATATTGCTTAATCTGTTGACTGGACGTCTATTCTACCAAGCTTTATATACATTTCTAGTACGTACAACATTCCGTCGGAATTAAATATTATTCTCGGTACCCATAAAATAAATTTAGTAACAATAACTCTACCTTCATCGACGCCGGCGTTTTTATAAATTAACTTCGAGTCGTCGGTAAATTGCGCTATCAATTGTATTTGGCTCGGAGGAAGCATGTTTACCTCGAGTCCGAAAACGGAAAAATGTATTAAGCTGAATAATCGAATTTACCGTCGCAATAGCAACAATTTTATCGTGACGAGCTTTAAAACCGGGTTGAGCCGCTCTTATCGCCGTGCTATTCGTTTCATCTAAATGAAAATGTTCGTAAATTCGTTCCGGTCGTTTCGAAATAGTCCTTCGATAATTCCAGTAAATTTTTGACATTTACTAGTCTATATAATCTATTTCCGTCATAAACGGGCTTTCCGTTTTGTCTTATTTGAAGGTTATCTATAATCGACGCGGCATCATTAGTTAAAGCTAGTGCGTCAGCAGCAACAAAATTAGCTCCATCCGCGAGTTTATTTATCTTAAAATCGACTTCGAAATAGGCGTTATACCAAGCGAAATAAGGAGATATATCGTTTATAGTGAATTGACATCCGGATTTCCTTTGATAAGCTCCGTCTACCGGTACATCTATAGGAGTATCTAATTGAAGAGAAGTATATTTGTATCGTTTTACGTATTCTTTAGATCGAAACATTTTTATATAATAATAATAATAATAATAATAATAATAATAAACTAACTAACGATTATTTAATCATTTATTCTTTTTCGCCTTAATTCTTCCATTATTAACCCTCCTTTCTTCTTCTTTTTAAAAATACGTTCTATAGTGGCTTTACCAACTTCGTCTCCAATATTTTAAGATCCCGATTCCAAAGCCGCGTTGGCCGCTGTTTCTAATGATTTTTTAATGACAGATTGAAAGAAGGAATCCATTAATCTGGTTCCAACCATCGTAGGTCTTCCCGTTTGAGGGTTAACATTTTCATAAACTCCCGTAGATTTGTTATATACTCTTTTTTGTCTCATTATATATTAATTATTTCTTTTAAAACTTGAGTAGATGAAGTATGGACATTATTGAGATTAATTATTCTATAAGCATAATCCGTTACATATATTTAATGTTGTTGATGATGTGCTTATTTATTTCAGAAAAAAAACAATTCGTACCGGTTCTCTTCGAAAAGGCCAATACCTTGTAAGATCTGCAGTACTTAAGTCATAAATGACATCAGAATAATTACCATCAATCAAACTATTACTGATTAAATCGCAATTAATGTAGATGGTCCAAACAGAATTAGTTATATCGGGAATCAAAGTTCCGTATTCTGATTTTTTAATTATTACCTTTTCGAATACTATCAAATAGGAAAAATTACCTTCGCTAAAATCGGTAGAATAACCATCATGTTTTATCCAAAGAAAGCCTTTAAAAGATGATAGATCGAATTCCAAAGAAATTGCATCTTGTTCGTCTCCATTTGCAGTTAATGTCTCTTTAAAATAATTGTCTATATCGTTATAAGAATACGCAGCGTTCGGAAATGTTATATCTACCCAAACTTTTCCGTTATTATATCTAATATTGCGTCAAGACCTATGTATCTTTTATTTTTAAAACGATTGGTCTATCAAATAATGTAGTGAAATTATTTGGTTTATTTTAATGTTGAATTGTCTCGTAAGCCGGTTTTAAAGATAAAACAATTTTTAGCTCCATTTATACTCTTGTTTCACATATATTTTTATAATTCCTTTGTTTAAAAGATTCTAAAATTCATTTTAATTCGGATAAAATGAAAGTCTAGTAGGTTCCGTTACGGTTAAAGTATGTACGTTATTGAAATTGATAATCTAACTGTAAACGACTTAAATCTACTAACATTATGCCTGCTCTTGTTCGCTTAATCATATTGCGGTGTTTTCAACGGATAGTATAAGCCTGCAGTTACAATTGGATAATATCCATGGGTATTCGCGGAAATGGGGTCTTAAAATCAACGTTAATAAAAGTAAAATTTGCATTTTTGAGAAGCGTCTTAGCCACAATTATTTGGAATGGTCCATAAATGGCAAGCGTCTAGTTTTAGTTGATCATTTTTGTTATTTAGGAGTTAGGTTTTATAGAACCGGTAACTTTTCATTAACTGTTAAGAGTGTACAGGACCAAGCAATGAAGGCCATATATAGTTTATTATCAATATTCAAACGTGTACCCATGGACATTAAAACAAAGCTATCTTTTTTGATAAATTGGTTACACCTATTATTCCGTATGGGGCCGAGGTATTGGGAATATACAAGTACAAAGATGTAGAAAGTCTTCATATCAGATTTTACAAAATAATTTTAGGAGTCCGTAGACAAAGTTCTAATAATGCTGTTTTACGTGAACTCGGTCGATTCCCCCTATCATATGCTTGGACAAATCACTTAAATACTGGCTTAAAGTGAAGCGTTCATCAATAAAAAGTTTAAACGATGTATATAACGACAATTATCAGATTTTGGATTATCTTTTGTTTGACACATTTTCATCGAGACTGCAATTATTTTCCAATAATTAAGGACCGTATGAGGGATCAATTTATTCATAAGTGGTTTTCAGATATCAATAGTTCATCTAAACTAAATTACTATAAAGATTTTAAACGACTTTTGAATTCGAATCCTACCTAGAAAATATCAAAAATGATAGATTAAGAATTTGTTTGACAAAAATACGTATATCGGATCATAAGCTAGCTATTGAAATTGGTAGATATACAAATATTGCTAGAAATGAACGATACTGTGAATTATGCAACACACTTTCATTGGAAAGTGAAAACCACTTTGTCTTGACATGTCCCTCATTAAGAGATTTAAGAATAAAGTATTTTAAACCGTCTTTTCCAACATTGTTTAAATTTTCGCGATTAATGTCAACTAAAAATAGAAATTTACAAAGTAGTCTTGATAGATTTATTAATGAAGCTTCAAATAGGAGGAGGGATCTTATATCGATACCTGCTATCTGAATCATAGCCACAGAGAAACCTTATACTCACTGTACTATTAATAATGATGTTAAAATGTATATATGAATAGTTTTGTTATGCATGTGATGATATTTTGTAGTCATGTTTTTTACATGTTCAACCATTTTGTATGTATTTTGTATGGCCAATGGCACATTTAGTGCCGACTTGCCTAATAAAATTATTTGATTGAGAGAGTGAGAGAGTTATTAATTTTCAAAATCTTTTTTTTTTTGTTGCGTAATAAGTTTCCGTATAATTGAATGGGCATTATAATTGAAATCTTCTGTCATCGACCGGCTTATTATAATCATCGTCGTAAGTCAACTACTATAGTATAAGTGCCGGGTTTTTTTATCATCCAAAATTCAGCGTTATTAAGGTGATCTATTACTTCTGGTTCGTATAAATAAGTAATAAAGTCGTCGTAGTTAAAGCAGTACAATTGCTCAAATTCGCATTTTTCTAGTTTTGATTAGCTTTAACATAACTCTAAAGAAAGTGCAACATAATCCCGATCAATTTAGGTCATATTCTTGAGTTTAAACGATGTACACAGTGATTATAGTTCAAAAGTTGATTTTCGATTTATTTGCTCCCCTGCCAGAAATCAAGCGGAAATTAATATTATGCAGTTGACCTCTTTGCGTGACCTTTTACACATGCGCAATACATACAGCAATTGTCGGATTTGTGTAAACAAAATTGCATCTTAATGCGGTTCGGCAGGCACATAATGCATACGCCGCGCAAGAAAAACATCATTAAACATCTGATAAAAAGAAGTAGAAATGGAAATAGAATGAGAGTAACCATTAAGCAAGGAAGATGGGAATTGTGGAAGAAGGATCTGATCGTATCGAAAACAAAAAGATCTGTGGAAAACTCTTCTCGTTCTAGGTGAGTATTTTGTTCGGAAGTTTTTTTGTGTTTGTTTTGACAATTCCAGATGTCTTGTATGCCTGAATTTGTATTGAAACGGCAGCCTCAACTTTAATAAACCCGATATTTATATAAACACAACTCGGTGCATCATTTATTTTGCTTCAAGTCGCTATTTACTCTATCTTCACACACTATTGTAACGTACACACGACATGTACAAACTCGAGGGGCCCCCAAAGGGATAATTATTAACTCGCAACATGATCGTCGCCCCGCTTCCAGGGACAATACGTACACAGTCCCTGCTGCTTCCAAGTGTATGTGTGTTGTGTGTATATAACTGTTGTAAACTACTGGGATATTTATTTATTATTTGTTTCATTTAATAGGACACCTGATGCAACAATAGGTTTCTACCCCCCGAACATTCGACTCCGATGTTAGACTACCAAGCTGTTGTGGGAGAGCACCTATCTGCACGTAAAACTTCTGTGAGTGTGCATACATTTACTTAAGTTGTTTTTATTTCGTATTCTTATAGGATCTGATAACTAATTTTGTCATCATATTAAATGATTATTTGTGTATCCAATGATTTATGCACTTTGATGCATATGTTACAGACGTATTTCAAAACATTGTTGCAAAATAAGTAATTACTCATTAAAATAAAATCTTCTTTTTCCACTTAGTGTTATTCAGTAAGTTGACTTTAACTTATATAGAGCTTTTCCATGTAGTCTATCACAAACAAGAGGGCCATGATGGCCCTAGTTCGCTCACCTTAATGATACAATGTACTGCAATGCAAAACACATCAAGACAATTATTCTGATTCTGAATGCAACCTCCACAGTGTTAACAAGATTTTCCTTCATTTGGCCTAGTGATCTATATTTGTTTACCTGATATGACCCATATTCCAACATGGACTAGATATCATCAAGACAACATTCTGAAAATGCGGCCTCTGGAGTTTGAACAATATTTTCCTTTATTGACCTTGTTTCAGACCCAATATGACCCATATTCGATATATTTCAGACAAACATTCTGACAAAATTTCAAACTTCTGAAGTCTCTAGTGTTAACAAGATTTTCCTTCATTTGACCTAGTGACCTAATTTTTTACCGTACATGACCCATATTCGCACTGGGCTTAGATATCAATTAGATAAACATTCTCATCAAATGTCAAAATGCATCTTCTACAGAATTAACAAGATTTACCTTCAATTTGGCCTAGTGACCTACTTTTTGACCCAACATGACCCATGTTCAATCAAACTTGACTTACATATCATCAAGACAAACATTCTGATAAAGCTCCATCATGCTCAAGTTAAAAATTCAGTATCCAGTGTTAACAAGATTTCCCTTCAATTTGGCCTAGTGACCTAGTTTTTAACCCAGCATGACCCATATCCGAACTTGGCCTAGTTATCATTTAACTAAACATTCTGACCAAATGTCAGGCTGCTGTAGCCAAAAAAGCGGCTTCTACAGAGTTAACAAGATTTTCCTTCAATTTGACCTAGTGACCTACTTTTTGACCCAACATGATCTATGTTCGAACTTGACTTACATATCATCAAGACAAACATTCTGATAAAGTTTCATCAAACAAACATTGCGGCCTCTATGGTGTTAAGTTTATGTTAACAAGATTTTCCTTCAATTTGAGCTAGTGCCCTACTTTTTGACCCAACATGACCTACATATCATCAAGACAAACATTCTGATAAAATTTCAACATGCTCATGTTGAAAATGTGGACTCCAGAGTGTTAACCAGATTTCCCTTCAGTTTGACCTAGTGATCTAGTTTTTGACCTCATATTGCCCAGTTTCAAACTTGTCCAAGATTTGATGGAGATGAATTTTCTGATAAACTTTCATGATGATTGGATGCAAGATGTAGCCGATAGAGTGTTATTAAGCGCAAAAAAATGTTGACAACGCACGACAGACTGACGCCGAACAAAATGTGACCACAATAGCTCACCGTGAGCTAAAAAGGTTAACAGAATGGGATGTCATTGTTAATATAACTATTCTCAGATCATCATTTTTTTTTATATAGATACCAAAGGCTTTTCAACAAGAAGAGTACAAGATACACTGCATATTTTGTGAAGAGTACTAAAATATTAGCCAATATTCCATTGCTAAAGAAGAAGACTGAAGGACAATGTTGTTGGCATGAAAAGGAAGATGGTACATGAAGAGTACGAAAGACAAATCAAAATATAGCAAATATATTTATAATTGAGCACTTATCCATTCGAAAATATATAATGATTCCTAGTAGACCCTGATCAGTCTGTGCATTTTTGCAGTCTGATTACAATTCAGACTATTCATAAATAAACAACTCGCAAAAGCTTTAAATAAGCTTCTGATGAATTGTGTACACTAACAAAACTGCATAGGAACCTACTAATGTAAGTTTTCACTAATCACTGTCACATATGCCACTGTCACATGCATTGACTTAAAAGTTATCAAAAATCTTCTGTTGCATTTACAACACAAGAGGCCCAAGAGGGCCAGTATCGCTCCACGGCCATAAGGCAAAAATAAAATCTCCAAACAGCTCTGCCCCCTGGTGGCTATTTTTTTTACCAACCACCATGGCTTAAAGGAATCTTGTAGAATGTCACCCAAGGAATGTTTCTGCAAAATTATTTGAAAATCGGCCTGACACTTTCGGAGAAGAGGATATTTTAAGTTTTCACTATAGCCATATAAGGCAAAATAGCCCCACCCCCTGGCAGCCATATTTTTCAACCAATCAACATGGCTTGAAGGAATCTGATAGAGGGTAAGCCTAGGAAGGAACATTTCTACAAAATTATTTGAATATCAGCCAAACACTTTCGGAGGAGAAGATTTTTTGAGTTTTCACTATGGTCATATAAGGCAAAATAGCCCCGCCCTCTGGCGGCCATGTTTTTCGACCAATCAACATGGCTTGAAGGAATCTGATAGAGGGTCACCCAATGAACATTTCTACAAAATTATTTGAAAATCGGCTGAACACTTTTGGAGAAGAAGATTTTTTAAGTTTTCACTATAGCTATATAAGGCAAAATAGCCCCGCCCCCCTGGCGGCCATGTTTTTCAACCAATCAACATTTCTTGAAGGAATATAATAAAGGGTCACCCCAGGAACATTTCTACAAAATTATTTGAAAATCGGCCTGACACTTTTGGAGGAGAAGATTTTTTAAGTTTTCTCTTTAGCCATATAGGCAAAATAGCCCCGCCCTGTGACAGCCATGTTTTTTTACCAATCAACATGGCTTGAAGGAATCTGATAGATGGTCACCCATGGAACATTTCTACAAAATTATTTGAAAATCTGCTGAACACTTTTGGAGAAGAAGATTTTTTAAGTTTTCACTATAGCTATATAAGGCAAAATAGCCCCGCCCCCTGGCGGCCATGTTTTTAGCCCAATCAACATTTCTTGAAGGAATCTAATAAAGGGTCACCCAAGAAACATTTCTACAAAATTATTAGAAAATCGGCCTG
This sequence comes from Serripes groenlandicus, assembly GCA_031761405.1. Classification (NCBI taxonomy): domain Eukaryota; kingdom Metazoa; phylum Mollusca; class Bivalvia; order Cardiida; family Cardiidae; genus Serripes; species Serripes groenlandicus. The sequence goes on along the minus strand of JASEVX010000002.1, from coordinate 132,988,534 downwards.
ACACTTTTGGAGAAGAAGATTTTTTAAGTTTTCACTATTGCAATATAAGGCAAAATAGCCCCGCCCCCCTGGCGGCCATATTTTTCAACCAATCAACATTTCTTGAAGGAATCAAATAAAGAGTCACCCAAGGAACATTTCTACAAAATTATTTGAAAATCGGCCTGACACTTTTGGAGAAGAAGATTTTTTAAGTTCTCACTATTTGTTTCTTTCGGTTGCCATAGAAACCAGAATTTCGAATGGATCAAAAAAATTGAAGGAATTTAGTAGAGGACATTGAGAGGATGCTTCCCATGAAGTTTCAACCAAATTGGCCAAGTGGTTAGGGAGAAGAAGTTGTTTAAAGGAAAAAGTTTACGCACGCACGCACGCACGCACGCACGGACGCACGATGGACAATTCGCCATGACATAAGCTCGACTGGCTTTCAGCCAGTGGAGCTAAAAAAGGTTATTGAATATTAAATGTGTTTTCTACATATTATAATTGATTTGTGTTAATCTCTTCCCCCATACAACAAATCTGCTGTAGATCGACTCCTTCTAAAACGACCATTTTGAGGCAAAAGAAGAAATGGCCCAATTTCTCATTTTGTCACAATGTTTTCAACTTTTTTCACTAAATTAAAGTTTCCAGAATTCATCTCTTTTTCTAAAACATTTAATATAAAATATGGATAATATTTATAATTACTAGTAAAATTGATGAAAAGAAATGAAAACATGGTGGTAATTTTAAGAAACATATATATATAGCAAATGCTCCTGCTAATAAGGGTTAACATTTGATCAATAGTTGGAATGAAGCGCAAATAGCTTATCAGTAAAAGACATTTGTAATAATGCATCAATCTTTGAACAATTTAAAAGAGAACCACCACAGGAACATTACTTTGAAGTTTTATTGATATGTGGGTCCATTGGTTTAAGAGGTCGAGTTGTTGAAGCTAAAAGTTTATTTTACAACTTTTCTGATGCCGCCTGGCAACTTTCTTTTTCAACTAATCAATATGGCTTGAACAACACACTATGTACAGTGTCACTACAGAAACATTTCTGCTAAACTATCTTGAAATCAGCCGAGAAATTTTATAAGGACGGAATTTTGAAGTAATATCATTTTGCCCCTTTTCTGATGCCATCTGAAAGCCATGTTTTCAAGCAACCAATATGACTTGAGTACAATTTGTAGAGTGTTACTCAGGGACAATTTCTACTAAATTATCTGGGGAATTAGACAAGCAGATTCAGAGAAGAAGAATTTTAAAGTTATGTAATTTTTCTCCCTTTCTGATGCTGCAGCAACAAAAGTTCTATATAGAATTTACATATTTTTGACTCATTATGGAAAAGGAACCAAAAGTAACATTCATGTTAGGTTTGACTGAAATTGAACCTGTGGATAAGGATGATAATATTATTATGTCTTTTCTGATGCCACTTCTATCCTATATCTTTACACCAATCAATATGGCTTAGACAATTAGTGTAGAGGGTCACCCAAGAAACATTTCTAGTAAAGAATAATTGAATCCAACAAGCGGATTCAGAGAAGACGAATTATAAAGATTGGCCATTTTTCCCCTGTTCTGAGGCCTCTGCAACCAAAATTCTTCATAATCTTTTTAATCTTTGAACAATTTTAAAAGGGGACCACCAAAGAACTATTCCTGTATATAAGTGAAGCTTGGTTGAAATGTGTCCAGGGGTTATGGAGGAGATGATGAGTTATTTGTAATATCAATTTAACAGGATCTCGGAGATCCAGATAATTTCTCTCTTAAAGCAAACCCAATATTGTGGGTACTCAAAAAGAATCGCCTCACTGAGACGATTCTTTGGAGTACCCACAACATAGCATTAGAGGGTCAAATAAAGATTTTAGAACATGTAAAAAGCCCCTTATCTAAAGATCTGGCCGATCTTCAGAACACACTTTTAATAATTCTATAAACAAAATCTTGAAAACATTGAAACTGATGGTTCTATATTGTTCTGTTGATTTAAAAGAACTTGTTTTGCTATAGACATGTTGTTCAAGTCAGTCAATTCCTTTCCAATCTATACATGCAGTTGCATTTTGACACCTGCAAAAGATGACTTTTGAAAACATTGAGACAAAAGAAGAAATTTCTCAATATAAGCAATTTCTCATTTTGCTACAATGTTTCTAACTTTTTCAATAATTAAAGTTTCCATAATTTTGGCTCCTTCTAACATAAATTGTTATGTTGAAATCAAAGCGCCAATGGCACTGTAGTGGCGATCGTATGGAAAATCCTGCAAAGTAACAAGCAGTATATCGGTGTAGGGCTTGCGATGACTCTGGTGCGGGTATATTTGAGAATGTATCAACCCTGCATCTTTTGACAGTAGAATAATGTTAGTTTGCCAGAATGTTGTCTTGGTGATTATTTAGTTACGTTCTGAAATTGGTCATGATGTGTTCAAAATTAGGCCATTCCAAAGTTATGAAAAATCTAGTTGGTATTCGATAGACTACCGTTTTAGCTCATTAGAATGACTATTTGTAATCTAAATTGTTTGGGTAATCACATGTTTATCACCAGGTCGTTAGGCCATATTAAGATAAAATATATTTTACACTTTAGAAATGACTAAAGAAAGGAGAGAAAACAGTATCCATTAGTTTGGTGTTTGTTTCAATTATGTCCGATATTAAACAGGTCTGTTCAATTTAGTCCCTTCACATTGCATGATTGAGGGTTGTCACAGTGTATTTATATGTCTCTGAGGTTGTTAAACTGCTTCGAATAATGTGAGTGCAAAAACAAACACAAAACATGCTCCAAAAGCACAATTTCACTATTTGCCAAACTGTTTAATTTATGAAAATATAGGCATATATTATAATGCTAGATCTTCAAACTCAATTAGGCTACACTGTCAGCATTGATTGCTAATTGACTCTAGAACGTGCAGACGTGTATACATAACGTGTGTACACACTGCCATCGTGTGTCCTTTAAACCTTTGTAAACCAGTCTTATTATCTAGACGCTTTCATATATTTAAACAAGTACAAAATAAAGCGTTTATAATATTGAGATTTACAAGCTTTTCTGGTTTTTGGTCTCGCGAGCTATTTATAGAACCTTTTGGAATTTCCAGATTTGAGTATCACCAGAGTTGTCGTTATTTGCAAGGCAGAACGCGCAATGATATTTATTATCTGCCAAATCATGACGAAGATAATCAGAGTACAACCAACTCCTGCCGAATCAGGTTAAAGGTCAAAAGGTTACGGTTGACTACAGTAAAAATAAAACGAGGCACAGGAGTATCATGATACTCTGCATAGCGTACCCAAGACGCCCGATGATATTTATTATCTGCCCAAACATGAAGAAAGATAATATGTAAATAGTTTAACTCTATTTAGATATTTTCTCGATAAATCTCAAATATTAGTACCAATCCGGTATCAAAGTAGCACTAACATTATCATTATTAATCGTGTGCCTGCATCACTGATGGAACTATATATATATATATGGGGTTTAACGGAAGTGAGTAAATTGCCTTTGCAGAAATATCCAACCGATTGTTCAAATACGACTATATAATTTTTTTTTCGTTGTTGTTGTTTTGGTAGCACTGTGGCGATTGTCAACCAATCGCCACAAAAAGTATATATGAGCCTGAGCATGGGAAAATGTACGAGTTGGCTTTTCAGTTTTGTGAACAGTATAAAACCGGACAGGTTTTTGCATCCACACATTCTGTTCAGGTTCTACACTGTTCATATACTACTTAGACAAGCTTGTTTTTTGGAGTTCTCATTGTGGACCAAGGTTAGGCTGCATATATGTATCTAGGATGTCCTTGGTCAACACTGTTCTCAAATGTTAAAAGTTCTTATGAATGTTATAAATCAGCATGTGGTGTCACAATGATTAAGTTTTCATGACATTTAAGTAACATTTAGTTTTGAATACCTCTATTTAGAAATTGTTATAACTGCTTTTTCTATCCATGTAAATGAATTAAAATACATTTCCACATCATCTGAAATAAAAATCTATGTAATGATTGGATAAAACTGTCTTTAACAAAAGGGCAATGTGTCAAGAAAGTTTCTGTTAACACTATTTGAAGAGCCTGATCAAACTTCACTCAGACATATATATATATATATATTGATCTGGAGTTACACTAACCAAGAATCATAACTGTTCAAATGTATTTTAGCAATCTTATATACATTGTACTTTTTAACCATATCTCAATATATCATTTTGGAAAATAATTTTTTGTAGAATTACATCTCATTGCTTAAAGTTGATAATAATATACATCTATAATTAAAACATGGATCAAACTGTCAACTTTGCTGTCGCATGGACAGATCAAACTGTTATTGCTCAAATGATGCTGCCACAAGATAAACTGTTGATAGTCTGTATGCCTTTTTCTCTCATTATAAGAATCTTGCATGGATGTGAGAATGTCCATCCTGTAGCTGGTGGCTACCTCCAAAACTGCCTCACCAAGGCATTCAACTCAAGTCCTCACTCCTGCAAATATAAAAATAAATATAAAAATAAATATGATATATATATATACATCATTTCTACTTAAACAACAAGAGGGCCCTGGAGGCATGAACAGCTCCTCTGGTCAAAGGCTCGAGGTGATCTAGCATTATCACTATTTGTCTGTTGATTGTTAACTTTAAGCTACAACATATCCTCCATAACCACCAAACACATTTCAACCCAACTTCACAGGAATTTTCTGACAAAGATTCAAGATGCTAATGCAAGAATCACTAATATTGTCTTTGAAACACCAGAGGTATAATGTCCTATTAGCTTATTGTGTATATGTTGTGTATATCATAGACAATAATTATTATTATTATTGTATATATCGTAGAGCTAGACTGAAACTGATTAATACCCCCACAATACTACCTTTTCACATAAACATATGACACTCAGAATAAAACAATGGTCTAGTTTTACCCTTTCTCACATACCACAACTCTGCAGCAGATGACTTTGAAATCAAAACTATAAAAATTAAAAACATCTTTATAAATTAAAGTATGAACATTGAAATTTGGATAGAGTTTGAAACATTGTGGTAAAAGGCGGAATTGCTCATTATGATAAATTTCATCATTTGTTACAATGTTTTCAAATCCCAGCGGCTGTAGGTGTCCGAAAGTTTCAACTAACTGCTTTTCTAAATGGACTGTTAACACATTGGTGGCATATGAAATACATTAGAGAGAATGTTTGCCTTGAATTGACATCCCTTGTTAATGGTTTGCAACCAAAGCTGTGGGTAATTTTAAAATACCTTGTGAATACAGTTTACTATATGACACATTAAACATGTTTATGAAAGTTTATCAGAACATTTTTATCTACTTCAAATTTCAGTCAGTTTCAAAACTGGGTCTTATGGAGTCAAACTAAGTTCACAAGGTCTTATTGTAAAAAACCTTCTTAACACTATTATTATTAAGGCTACATCTTTCATCAATTGATCATACAAGCAGGGATCATACAACTCCTTGAGAGATAACCTCATTAAAAAGAACAACAATTTTTGTTTTTATCATACAACTTGCTTATCTCAATTCTCAATAGTAATTCTCCAACTGTATTAAAAATTGTAGTGAATTACTTAAATGAATGCTTGTTGGATAGAAATTCATTGTCAAAAGATACTTGATTTATCTCATACTTATCCACTGTCACTCCTACATTGTACATATTTAATTGTAATTTGTCTGTATTTTGTTGCCATAACCATTTATTGTTAATGTGTTAGTGCTAATAAAGTTATAAATTATAAGTTACAAGTCATATCTACCAAACCATAAAATTATCATACACATGTAGACATCTACTTACTGCAAACACAGACAGACATCTGTCTTGGGGAAAGTCACAACACTCCCTCAGCTTCTCGGTTGGTATCTGTCTTCATCTGCCACATACACATTTGGAACTTCTGTCATAATTTGTTGGACCTGCTGGGGTAACTAGGATGAAGATTCTCTGTCTGCCAATTTGTATTTGTCCTCTGACATTTCATCAACATTCAACAGTGATCTGTAAACAAAATAATCACTGTGACTTCAAGGCAGCCAAATAGTATGATTCTGAAAAATGGGTTTTAAGCTGTTATTCACAGAATCATACTTTCACTTTAACAATTTGACAATTACTCAGCATTTGTATCCCTCCAAAAATGCTTGACATTCATGTTACCATATGTTGATTTATGAAAGAATTGTGATTTATTGCTGAAGTAGAAATATATTGAAATACTGGCATTAATATTTCCCCCCTTAACTTAAAAGTTATATATTATTATTATGCATATGTATTATGTATATTTGCAATATGGACATAGTAAATGTTCATCTGTTGAGGATTCATGTGCATTAAAATTGTCTTGGTCACATTAGTACAGAAGTATTTCTCACATTAATAGTATCCTGGCAACTAACAGCTTGAAACGTTGGATCCACATGGCATCCTTCTTCTACCTCAACCCTTTACAAACACAACTGTCACCTCCTCTTCACAAGAATGTTCAATATTACTCTAAAAGCAAAATTAAAACAATTTAAAGTAGAAGCCTACATCAGAGGGAGCTATCAATATGAAACTTGAGTTTTCAGGATCATTTCAGCTATGTGAAGCTAAATATATCTCAAATATGTGGATATGGATAGGAAACATAACATATTTGTGTTATTGTCTGGATCTATTAAATTTGCAAGTTTCAGCTTTCCATTTGAGGGCATGAAATATTGTTAAAGTATATATACAGTCTTCCACATGTATATATAAAATATATTTTATGAATTTTCAAAACCGGATTGATCTTAGAAATACATTGTCAACTGAAGGAATTGAAAAATGTTGATAACTAAAAAAGGGGCTTGTTAAAGTCTAAGAGAACTACACAGATCAAAAATGTATATATTTAAGTTGTTTCTATTTTAAAAGGTCTCTGATCTATATTTCTAGATTTTGTGAATTGCACATCTGCATTTCCATAATCTACATTTCTGACTATATATCTAAGAAAAGAAAAAAGTGGTATGACTAGGTCTGTTTTATTAAATACATTCATGGACAGTTCAGTGCTCAGGCAGAAAAAAGAAATATTTAGCAGAATAATCAAGGACTTTTTGACACTCTGGACTTATTTAGTATTTGATTTCATTAAACAAAATTTTTAGGCTTTGATCTAGGCCTATATTTCTTGATTTTGTTAATTTGACTCTGCTGCAGGTATGTTAAAATCTGCATACCTTATAATGAAAAGACTAGACAGGAAAAAATTGTATGCCTGAGTCTGGGTAATTAAAGACATTCAATGGCAGTTCAGTATTTGTCAGAAAGAAAGAAATATTAAGCAGAATAAACAGGAACTTTTTGACACCCTCAAATTATTTAGTATATTTGACTTCCATCAAACAATCAAAGCAATGTGTTTACACTGGAGAAAATAAAAACTAATAACAGCACATAGCGATGTGTTTACACTGGAGACAACAAAAACTAACAACAGCGCATAACTATTCAAATTGAAATGAAAGGGGTCACCGATTTTGGTCAGTCACGGAATTGGGGCAATGGACGTGATAAATGCAGTTGAACATCTGTACAAACAAACATAAAATAAATTCGTACATATCTGGTACAAATAATACTGCCTCTGTAGTATTGATACATTAATGAGATACTTAAATAGACCATGAACTAAATTGATGCAATCGAATGTTATTGACCAAACCAGGGACACTATATTGACCAAACCATTCATTTTTAGGAGCAATGTTACAATGTACAATTAATTTCCCCCAAGGAACCCCTTTCCACCTTGCTCATGTGTAGTGCCGCTTTTCTGAAAACGTAAATTTGTTTTCGCACTTAGCCTCAAACAGTATGTTGTATTGAGTTATTTCCTCAATATAAAATCAAGTTTTAAAGGTCGGGTGTAAGCAAAAACTATTATTACATCGAAAACGAAGCGTATCATTCAGATTATGTGAGTACTTACCTCCATTTTCAGTCTTTGATACTTCTCGGGCATGCGCAATACCACATAACGGAACGAAACGAATCGATGGCGAAAATTAATTTATACGGGTTGAGTTCGAATTTTTTACTCGCTTTCTGTTACTCAGTTAGATTATTGAAATACGTAATATAGCTCAAACGTGTTTATTTAATGTAAACTATGCGATTATTCGCTTCTCTTTGCTTCTAATTAACGTCAAATTTGAGCAATTATACTGCTTTAATATCTGTATTGTATTCCAAAGAAAATAAATTAGTAAAATATCTGTATTCCGTTTTCACTTTTCCTTCAACACGAAAGTATTCGTTATTTTTAAATTCTACTACCGTATCCATTATCGATAATTTGAAAAGCAAATGACTTAAATCGTTAGGTTTTAGATTAACAAAATGATATATTCTATTCTTTAATTCGTTATAATTTAACTGGCGGGAAATATTATAAATAATTTGTTACTATCTATCATTATTTTGTTTTGATTCCGCGTACTTAGCGGCCGCGTTAGCTAATCCCTTCTTTACTTGCTTTTTTAACTTTTTAAGAATTTTGTCTTCTTGTTCATCTTCCGATTTTTCGAAAGCTTCCTTCATTAGTTTTATCTGTTCGCTCAAAACGTCGTGCATATCGATATGTTTATTTTTAGTTTATGTTATCTTGTTTTGAACGATTAATATCTTATCGTTCTCTATTTCCCCGAGAGTAGCTAGCTTTTCCGATATATCTTCTAGTTTATATTTTGTTATTAATCTCAATTCGCGTTTTACCACAGAATGTTTTGTAGCGGCGTCGTTCGGATCCGTTGGATCGAGTAAATTAAATATTTTTTCCCGCGTGTAGTTGGGAGTCTTTCCTATGGTAATCCGTTAATAAGTTCTATTTTGCGTAAGCGCTTAGACCTACATCGAATGTTACTGTTCTTTCTACACTTTCATCTGTTCCTAATATTTCGTTAAAAAAAAAACCATTTGTATTATAATAAAATTATATTAAGATTTATCTTTTACATCAAAATGTATCTTGACTAATTTCCTTGGTTTGTCTAGATATAGAAAATCATATTGCCTTCACGTAGCGGAGTCATACTCGTCTAAATCAATTTAATCGAATATCCTTCGATGTTTTGTAGTATAGTAAAGTAAATAACGGAACATTTTATGTCTGCCTTGAATAAAATAATTTATTATATCATTCTGATTTTTCTCAACAAAACATAATCGTCGAATAACCCTATTATTTTAGCTTGGCTATCCAAATCATTGACATTTATCATTTATAGTTCGAATAATACATTATTTCGCCTGAAGAAATTCGTTGCTTCTTCGCGATATCTCCGAGACATTTAATTAGAATTTCGTATTTGGATTGTTCTAAAATGTTAGCGTACAAGAATAATTTATCGTAATAGATTAGCGGTTTGAGCAACATGTGTATTAAAGTATTTGTCTTTCCAGAACCTGATCTTCCACAAATTAACATTCTAAAACAAGAATCTGGTATATAAGTATACAGCTGTTTATAATTGTTGTTAGTGGTATCATAATTTGGTATTTCCATTATATTAAAAAAAATATAATTATCTCAGGTTATCTTGAATTATCTCAGGTTATCTTAAATTATCTCAAGTTATCTTTAGTTATCTTTAGTTATCTTAAATTATCTCAAGTTATATTATATAATGTTTTTATTAAAGTGGAAAGAAATGTGGATAAAATGAGAAAAACGAAGGAATTAACTAAATCATTTAACTAAATCATTTAACGATAGCGTTGGAAGACAGTGGTGCAGAGGTAGAGCGTCGGCCTCTCGTACCAAAGGTCCCTGGTTCGAGTCCCGTGATGAGCGGGTCCTGACTTTGGGATTTTTCCACACAATCGGCGCGAGTACCGGTTAAGTATTCAGGAAGCAGACATCGAGCGTGATTAATATAAGCTTAAAGCTTGTTTCGCAATCGATTTAAAATAAATAAGTTTAAACTAAAGAATATAGAACAAGCCGGTAGGCGACGGTGGATTCGCCTTGGTTGTGGGTCCTTAGCAACGAAACTCAAACGCGCACACCCTGAGCCCGTATGGCACCTGTTCACCAAGTTTTATCGGAATCGGCCCGTCGGTTTGGGCTGTGGAGCGTCGCTTTACAATCAAACAGACAGACAGACAGCCGGAAAAGTCTGACAATAAGGGATATCTAACGAAGCGAATCCCAATTAGAAGGGGAACGAGCCAAGAAACGATAAACAAAATGATGTCTCCGGTCACTAATCAATTGGCTGCTCTTCCTCTTCCAAATTATCGATATATTATTAAAGCCAAAAGAAACAACCCCGGATCAACATGAAACGATATATAAAATGTTGGAAAGAACTGTGCCGAACACTGTAGTTTTAAACATCATGTTTTCCATAATATTACGAATTCAAAACACTGGACTGTGGGTGGATGTTTAATGGCCTGTCACACCTAGCCGATTTGGCTCGCGGAGCTATACGGGAGCACAAATTTAGCGATTTCGGGGATCGGTACTAGTTTGGCAGCGTAACGGTATCACATCGCTAAGAACGGTAGTACATCGTCAGGACATCGCCAACACATCGGCGAGAAAATTAACATTGGCAGACGACGGTATAAATTTGTGAACATGCTCAAATAGTTCTGCCGTTGCACTGCCAGAGCGAACAACGGTACTACAACGGCAGTACTCTGGTATGGCTTCGTTAATGTCGGTATAGCACCGGTAGTGCCCTGTAATAGATCGGCGGCTCTCCGGTGGCATCAACGTGTTATTATGTAATTGTACACATGTGATACCGTAGTCCTGCCGATGTAATAACGATGTACTACCGTTTATAGCGATGTAATACAGCACTACATCGGTATTGCTACAGCCTATTGTGATTTTTCAAGTGCTTGCTCGACGGAGCTATGCCGATTTTCTCGCCGTTGTTAATTGTGTGTTCCGGTTTAGTCCCTGGGAGGTACATCGATAGTGTGTGACAGAGCCTTTTGGTATTGGACAAATTGTCCAAAGCCTACGAAATCAAAAAGTGAAACGAGCGCTGAAACCGCTATTCTTCTTAATACTTGTTTACCTATTAGAAATACGGTCACTTTACCCTACATACTAGAAGTCTTGAATTTGGAAGTTCGAATTTAACTGGTATTAAGCTGTCATGAACTTCGCACTGTGATTGCAACAATAACACGAGAACTCAACTGTAAATGCAAAACAATTGTTGACGGTTAAATAGAAATATTCCGCATTGACACAACACAATAAAGACGATTTTTGATCTGTGATATACGGTTTAAACTAGCAGCAGATTAAAAGGAATAAAATATGGATTATCTGGATCGGGCCAGCTTGCTTGAATGGCTTTGGATCGGATTAGATCCTTTAAGGAACGAACTGGTTATTTCAAGAAAATGCGATTATAAATAAGGGAAGCAACTGGCTATCAACGATGAACAAAACCCGTTATAGTTATCTGCATTACAGAACGATACCCATTGAGATAAAGAAAGTACGTAAACGATGTATTGAACACGTGCACGGACAATTACAATTAACCTGCAGATGAACACGTGCATACACACATCCTAATAACATGAAATAAGTAAACGGAATCCCACTGAACAATACTAATTCAATCCTTTATTGGCAAATATCGACACAATTTGTATATGGCCATTTACAAATTGGAATAATATGGCTTAGAATAAATAAAATTTTACTATGCAGTATGTCAGATAAATAATATTTGTTTTATCAAATGAAAAAGGTACAGAGTAAGAAAATATTGGGGAACAGCATCAAGCTTTATTACGTGATCGAAATGAAAGCTATTGATTCTTACAAGCAAAGTGTCTCAAATCCCTAAACTGTTGACAATGTCCGGGCCGGATAAGTCAGTCCTATCAAACAGTATTCATTTTGACCTTTGACCTTTGATCTGAATTTTGTGCAAGACACACTACCTCAGCATGGTGCACGTGTGTGCTATTTTTTTTAGAAATCCTATTATGCATGGTTAAGATGCGGGTCGGACAGACAAATGCATGGACCCACGGACACACTCACCGAACCGCCATTGTGACAGCTATATGTTGAGCTCACCAAAAGCGGACTCGACAACAAGTGATTTCAGACAGTAAAATAGTTATCAACAGTCAATAAACAACAGGCTACTGAACGAACCTTTCCAACAATCAACAAATTTGCAAAGGAAGAGCTGGTCGTATTGATAAATGTATTGTAGCATTATAATCTATAATGTGTTCCCTGGCTTTCTCACACCAGTACTGACTACTCCACAAAACATTATTTCCGAGAAACTGGCTGCTTTACCACAAAGACTGTTAGCCCATTGGTGGAAGAGGAATGCCGCTTTTTATTGACCTTTGTCAAACGTCGGAAAGAATGTTGGCCGTGCAAGGGTTCGAACTTACAACCGCTTGGTTGGGTTAGGAGTGCTCCAGTTAGATATCAGACAAATAATATCAAACTAAATTTCACTAATTAAGAGAATATAGCTCTGGCATAACTGGATAAAGTTGACTTGAAAGTGAGTCTGTCCCTGAAATTATTCTCATATACAGTCAAACCTGTGCTAAACTCAGGCTTTGTTTAGCAATACCCTGTCTAAAGCAACCATTTTCTTATTTCCCAAATTCTCATTTTGCTGCACAAATGACCCTGTAATTAACCATTTCCCACAAACATATGCTTTATGACGCTTCTGCACCAGACAACTTTTGAAAACGAGCAATTTCTTCTTTTGCCACAATGTTTTCAATTCTTTTTAGTAATTAGTAATTACCTGCAGTTATAGAGCTTTTCCGTGTTTTTGCCTGGATATTTCCAAAGTCATCTGCTGCAGATGTGTTGTATGTGAGAAAGGGTTAAAGACCACCTGATTGTTCTCTTCCCATTGATGGTCTTTGAAAACAGGTTTGCTCAAGTAAGAAAGGAACATGTTAAGTGTAATTTCTCATTCTTAAACCTTCCCCACATACAGACGCTAGCCGGTTCATTAGGAATTCCGGCACAAGCAGGTGATGCCTGCTTCTTCTTCTCAAATGTATGAGCCGAGCATCTATTGCCATAACCTTACAAGAAGCAAGATCAAGTGAAAGGTGCTTCTTATTGTCACGTTTTTTGTTGTTGTTGTTTGGTGACGTTGTTTATCCTCGCGCTCGGCATTAATGCGTTTTATACGAAATGATACTGATTTGATAATAAAACCGTCATCGAATTGTTTTATTCAAACTATAATGCGTATGATAATGTAACCTTCATATGTAACGACGCTAGCTGTCAATCCAAGGGTTGTGAGATCGAATCTCAGCTCGGTTAACATTATTTCCGACACTGTGACACGCGTTATTCGTCAATCAACAATGGGCTAACATTCTAATTGGAAAAGCAGACAGTTGCATGGAAAGAATGTTGAGAACTGGTGTGAGAAAGCTTGAAAACGCTTGAGTAGTTGAACTAGCCACCGTGATATGACATAACAAGAGGCCCATGGGGGCCTATGCTCTACTGGGATGGTTCTTTGTTCATTTTCAATCCAGAGCATGTATGTATGGTGAAGATCGAATAGTAAATGGAGGCTCTATTGTGTTCACAAACTGTATTATAGCAATTCTGACAATTTCAAGGGCCATAATCGAGTCATGCCATGGCACATCTGGCTGGTTTTCGAAAGGAACCGAGCTCTCATCAATATTTAACTACTATCTAAGTTTGGTGAAGATCAGATAGTAAAAATGGAGCCTCTATTGAGTTCACAAGCTCTATTAGAGCAATTTTGGCAAATTCAAGGGCCATAATCCAGTCTTGCATCGGCAGATCTGGCTGGTTTGCGAAAGGAACCGAGCTCTCGTGGATATCTAATTACTGTATAAGTTTGATTGAGATGCAATCACAACTGAATCTGTATCGCGTTCACAAGCAATTGTTTACGGACGAACGGACGCAACTGAAGACTGTATCGCGTTCACAAGCAATTGTTTACGGACGAACGGACGCAACTGAAGACTGTATCGCGTTCACAAGCAATTGTTTACGGACGCACGCACGGACGACGGACACCACGCCACGGCATAAGCTCTTCTGGCCTCTGGCCAGTAGAGCTAAAAATCAATGAAAACTGCCTTAAGCACCAATCAATCAATCAATCAATCATCGAATAGATCAAAACATGTGACGTGCAGATAATATGGGTATGTCTTAGTGTTAAATAAACTGTTACAGTCACGTGATACATGTAGATAGGTCAGTGCACAATAAAGTGTATTTTTGTAAACTTACCTTGTGCCTATGTGTTTTGTCTTGTAAACTTACCTTGTTCCCATGGGAAAAGTAACTAAGGTCACTGATTGATGATGTTAATAATATGTCTCTTCTGTCAACGTTGAGTTTTTACCAAGGCATAACTTGACAGAATACATACTGAAGTATGTGAATGCAGTGGAGTGCGGAGCGATTTGTTACAGGGAAAACTTTTTTTGCTCCAGAAACATTAATAATTATAGCTGCCAGTATATAAGAATATAATATATGTGTCATCTCTCCATTACCCTTTCCCACATTCCGCAAGTATACAGAAGACGATTTTAAAAAAACATTAACGTTAAACTACTTAGATGCTCATTCTCTGAAAATCACAGTACACTTGTTGAAAAGAATTAAAAACAATGTGACAAAAGAAGGTATTGTCCGTTTAATATGAGCAATTTCTCCTTTTCTTACAATATTTTCAAAAATATTTCTGCTGAAAGTTAGTAAAACTGTGTCTGTAAGTGGGAATGGGCTAATCATTCACCGTTGCGACAAACTCCCAGAGAACGGAGAGGCTGATTTTACTTAGAGGCATGTCTGGTGCGTTATCGTAGTGTTTATCAGAATTGTTGCCATTGTTTAGAAAGAAGTGCACAGCTTGACAGTTTGGAATGCACACTTCAGTTAAAAGAAACAGGAACAAAAAAACAACACCGGTCCTTCCGTTGAGTAATAACAGACTCGATTGTAAGGACAGACACTTTGCATATTTACTTCATTTGAATTAGCTTAACTCTTTTACTGCCGAATTTCACCAAGTCGATTTTGGACCACTCCATTGTAACGAGCTGTCTCTCCTGAAATCTGCATTGTTTGCAAAAGCCTTAATTTGTCTTTGGTAGCGAAAAAGTTAAACGAGCACATTATAATACATATTAACTTTGTTTACGTTGTCGCCGAAACCTGTAATTAGGCGCTCGCCTCTACTTGGTCCGTTTCATAATTTTTGTTTGACTAGTCCACTTTTAGTTCATCAAAATTTGGTACAAATTTAAAAGATACATTTTTCCATGTTTTTTTAAAAAAAAAATTTTTTTTCGTCCAACAGGAAATTTGGGAACATTTAATGTCTAAGTGGCAAAACGATGCAGATATCAGGTGAGACAGCTCGTTATGAGCTGTCTCTCCTGAAATCTGCATTGTTTGCAACAGCCTTAATTTGTCTTTGGTAACGAAAGAGTTAAACGTGCACATTATAATACATGTTTACTTTGTTGGCGGTCGCCTCTACTTGGTCCGTTTCATATTTTTCTTTTGACTAGCC
>JASEVX010000002.1:132925353-132967853 GCA_031761405.1 Serripes groenlandicus | reverse complement strand
TGAAGTAAAGCAAGCATTTGAAGTATTTGTCAGAAAGTTGTATCTACTTAACATATAACTGCATTTTCTCGGCCGTGATTTTTATCGCAATGTCTGCTTTAATACTTTATACGATGTATAGTGGTCAAAGGTTGACTGGTGATGAATTTTCTCTGTCAAAATGAATCATTTTCGTCTGTAAAAAATAACAATAATTTAAAATCGACTTTTTTGCGTAAATGTGCATGAGATGGAAAGATAAGGCAAATTTAATTTATGAGTGCCTTTTGCATTTAGTCTAATTTAGAAGAGGTAGAAGTACATGTTATAGAAGTGGCAGTAGTATCTTTATAATCTGCAGCAGCAAGAATACAAGAAATAGTTATAGTAGCAGTTATAATACAAATAGCAGTACACACAGTAGTACATGAAGTAAAAGAGTTTAAGCAGCTGAATGAGGAATAGTAGTAGAAATCGAAGTTATAGTAGTATAAGTTGTTGTTGTAGTAGTAGTAATAGTAGTAGAAGTAGTAGTAGTAATAGTAGAAGGAGTAGTAGTAGTAGTAGTAGTAGTAGTAGTAGTAGTAGTAGTAGTAGTAGTAGTAGTAGCAGTAGTAGTAGTAGTAGTAGTAGTAGTAGTAGTTGTTGTCGAAAAAATAATAATAGTAGTAGTAATATAAGTTGAAGTAATAGTAATAGTAATGGTAGTATTATAAATAGTATTATTATTATCAGTAGTATTAGCAGTGGCAGTAGAAGTGGCAGTAGTGGTGGTAGAAGTAGTAGTAGGATAAGTACTAGTAGTAGTAGAAGTAGTAGTAGTGTGAATAATAGCAGTAGTTTTAGTAGTAGTAGTGGTAGTAGTAGTAGTAGTAGTAGTAGTAGTAGTAGTAGTAGTAGTAGTAGTAGTAGTAGTAGTAGTAGTAGTAGTAGTAGTAGTAGTAGTAGTAGTAGTAGTAGTAGTAGTTGTACTAGTAATTGTAGTTGTAGTAGTATAGTAGTAGTAGCAGCAGAATATGAAGTTGTAGTAATAACTAGTAGTAGTTGTAGTAGTAGTAGTAGTAGTAGTAATAGTAGCAGAAGTAGTAGTTGTAGTAGTAGTAGTAGCTGTTGTAGTAGTAGCAGAAGTAGAAGCAGTAGTACTAGTAATAGAAGTTTCAATAGTAGTAGTAGTAGTAGCAGAAATAGAAGTAGTAGCAATAGTTTGAGTAATAGTAGTAGTTTTAGTTGTAGTAGTAGTAGTAGTAGTAGTAGTAGTAGTAGTAGTAGTGGTAGTAGTAGTAGTAGAAGATGTAGTATATGTATTAGTAAGTAGTAGTAGTAGTAGTAGTAGTAGTAGTAGTAGTAGTAGTAGTAGTAGTAGTAGTAGTAGTAGTAGTAGTAGAAGAAGGAGTAGTAGTAGTAGTAGTAGTAGTAGTAGTAGTAGTAGTAGTAGTGGTAGAAGTAGTAGTAGAAGTAGTAGTAGTAGTAGTAGTAGTAGTAGTAGTAGTAGTAGTAGTAGTAGTAGTAGTAGTAGTAGTAGTAGTAGTAGTAGTAGTAGTAGTAGTAGTAATATTAATTGTAGAAGTAGTAGTTATAGTACTTTGATTAATAGTAGTAATTTGAGTAGTAGTACTGTAAGTGAAGAAGTAATAAAACAAGATTGAGTAATAATAGTAGTAGTTATAGAAGGTTTAGCAGTGTTCTAGAAGAAGTAGTCCCATAAGTAGTAATATACGTAGTTGTATACACAGAAGTTGTGGTAGTATAGGGATTCAATCTCACGCCATTTTTGATAACTATTTTAAGCACCTCATATAACAGGAAACTGGAAAAACTATCCTTGCAATTCTACGAATCAATGTCCGTCATCATAACCTGAATCTGAATTCAAATGTGTGATGTTACCGTACGTGTTCCAAGTGACCATGCTCTATCTAGGTTACGTTGAGTTGAAAGCGGTTCAAAACGGCAATAAAATGAACAGTTTGATACACTGGAACTGTTCACATTTTAGCTATTAGCCTTGTTTATAGTGACATAATCACCATGATCAATACGTTATCGACATTTATTGTCGGATGTATACTGAAAATATCAAATTAATCCACAGGCAATATGTACTTCTTGACATCTTAGGAAACCGTTTAATACTAAACTCACAAAAAGGCCAAGTCTTACGAAACACGACCTATCATAACATATCATCAACAAGAAAACATCAATACCAGAGAAATGAAAGTACTTCACAGTCTTACAGACATTAAATCTAACATAAAAGTTCGCGCTAATCGATGGTCTTATTTGGAATTTGGCATCCCAGGTTCGATCCCCAGTCGCGGCGCTGTGTTCATGGTGGAGTGTTCTTGGGCAAGGCATATTTCCTAGCCTAGTACTGGTTTGTGTACGCAGGGATCATGAGTAAGTAAGTAAACTGTCGCCGTGATATAACTGAAATAATGTTGAAAACCGGCGTAAAACCCCAACAAAACAAAAACGAAGAAATCCCCTGCATTTAATAAATCAGAGAATACTACGAGATCATGCCAGGTAAATAGTTTTATAAAAGATAAAACGTTTATTTGAACAGTTTTATCGTGGTAGAAATAATCCATGCAATATAAAGCCGTCCCACGAGCAAACCAACATAATGGCCTCTGCGTAATGTATCGTTCCAGATCAGCCTGCGCAGTCCGCGCAGACTGATCCGGGCCGACATATTCCGTCTCAGGGGGGATATATATAGTAATGATTCCTTGAAACAGAAAATCCACAAGAGGATGAAAAGTGCCTGTCCGGGTTAGCCTGCGCGGCGTGCTTATGCTGATCCAGTTCGATGCTTTACGCAGGGTCCACAATGTTGGTTTTCTCGCGAGACGGCTCAAATGTATTTTTAACACAAACAATATGGGAGATGTTAGATTATACGTATGTCAAGAGGTTGTGCTAAATATTATATTAACTCTTTCCCACATAAGTATACATAAAATCCGCAGTAGACAAATTTGAACGCATCTAGCCAAACATATGGTAACTCTCAACAAATGAAATTGTAATTATTGAATGCCTTTGATTGATTGATTGATTGGGGTTTAACGCCGTTTTCAACAATTTTTCAGTCATATCACGGCGGCCAGTTCACCTACTCATGCGCTTCCTGTTTTTCCCACACCAGTACACCACACAACATACTTTCCAAGGAACTGGCTGATTTTCCACATAGACTGTTAAACAGCCCATTGGTGAAAGACGAATGACGCAGGTCACAATGACTTTTGTCAAACGTCGGAAAGAATGTTTGCCGAGCTGGGATTCGAACTCACAACCCCTGGATTAGCGGCTCGCGTTGCTACCGACTGAGCTACCGGGGCTCGGCTTGAATGCCTTTGAACACATTGCGGCATGGAAATTGTTCAATGTTATCTATTTTTTCTCATTTCTCGACATTTTCTGTTAAAAATCTTCTGATGAAGATACAATCAACCCTGTGCTAAAGACCACCTTTACTAAGCAATTCCCTGTCTAAAGCAATCGCACTTTCCATCTCCAAATTACTCATTTTATTCATAAATGATCCTGTAATTAAAGAACACCTGTGAACAGAAACTATATTGTTTTCTTCCCATGAGTTGTCTTTAAACACAGGTTGGACTGTACACCAAAATGCGTCCATATGATGAAAAGGGTGAGTTCCGGGGAAAACAAGAGAGATTATGATGATAAACAGACCCAGGCGTAAAGTATATCGGACCAATGAAGATTAAAGCAATGTTCATAATACCATAATGTCTAAGTTGCGAGAAATACATATTTCAGGAGAGACAGCTAGTTATGAATCTGCATTGTTTCAAAATCCCTTGGCAGCGAATGGGATAATTGTTTCTATTATATACCATATTTATGTTTCTTTTTTATTATCGGCAGCTCTAAAGGGACACACACATTTTTATAAATTACAAACGGTTTTTTTTTTATCTCGTGCGCACGAGATATTATTTCGTTCGCACGACATAGTATCTGGTGCGCACGAGATAAGTATCTCGTTCGCACGACATAGTATCTCGTTCGCACGACTTAACTATCTCGTTTGCACGACTTACTATCTCGAAATACTAAGTCGTGCGAACGAGATACTTATCTTGTGCGCACGAGATACTATGTCGTGCGCACGAGATACTATCTCGTGCGCACGAGATAATACAAAATTCGTATGTAATTTATAAAAAATGTGTGTGTCCCTTTAGAAAATTCTGATGCAATAGCTAGTTTGTTTCATTCGATTGTTTACTCAGTTTTCAATAATATTTCAGTAATAACACGACAGCTCACGATGTTATGATCACTGGGTAATGCAGTACTATGCTAGGAAATAAGCCTTGCGTAAGGGCACCCCCTCATTAGTGCAGCGAATGGGAATCGAACCCAGAACGACCGGATCCAAATCCCCCGAGGCTAACAACTCGGCGACGGCGGATCCTCAAAACCCAGTCTCTCTGGCTAATCAACGAAATTGAAAAACGTCTCATTCTCCACTTACATGTTTTTAGTATATTTATAATCATAGTATTGTTTCCCAAATCACTGACTGATCGTTTGTTGTTGGTCAAAATGACCATGATTTTTTTTCTATATTTGTATTGCATTGCATAATGCATGTGTCGTTGTAGAACATTCTAACTTCCTGATTATACTATGTTTAGAACATCATTGTTCTTACCTTGTTTTCCGGTGACTTTGAAGAAGCAGTCAACTGAGAAGTGTTGAAATATTTTCTGATATAAAAAGATTCATTTAGTCCTAGGTAGCATCGTTATTTGAATGATTCTGATCACGATTTTGGGAGACCCGAGTATATAGTTTTACTTAATAAAATACTTCTATGTATTTGGTATAGATCAACAAAATTGATAAAATATCGATCGTTGTATAAAAATAACATGACATTGAGTGTGTGAATTTCAATTAATGTTTATCTATGTGTCATTTAATATCTCTAAAACACTTTAATTTCGCTGCAGTAACAAACGCTCGTATATATCTGAAGACTGACTTTAACAGGTCGTCTCAGATTGACATTAGAATTAGTAAATTAAACTGACGACTACAACATCCGTGGGTATCAAAGGGGATATAACCCATGAATATGTTTGATTTGGGACTTTACGTCGTTTTACACCATTATTTCAGTTATATCACGGGAACAGTTCACTTATTCATGATCCCTCGGTAAACAAACCAATACTAGACTAGGACATGTGACTTGCCCAATGGCACTCCACCATGAACGCCGCACTGCGACTGGGTACCCGAACTCGGGATGCTCAGTTCAAAATTCCCGACGCCAACCACTCGGCAACGGTGGAGATAACCCATATAAATAAACGAGATGGTGAAACGGCGGTTGCCAAGTGTTTCAGATTGTATAGAAGTTTAAAGTGGGACATGTCAATACAAGACGACCTTTTATGCAGTGTCGTCCCGGGAACATAACTATCAGCACAAATCATGGTTTGGGTCATAATGTTATAATATTAGTACACGAAAATGTTTGGGTCATAATATTACAATGTAGTACACGAAAATGTTTGGGTCATAATGTTATAATATTACAATGTAGTACACGAAAATGTTTGGGTCATAATATTACAATGTAGTACACGAACATGTTTGGGTCATAATGTTATAATATTACAATGTAGTACACGAACATGTTTGGGTCATAATGTTATAATATTACAATGTAGTACACGAAAATGTTTGGGTCATAAAGTTATTAGTACAGTCAAAGGTCACGAGGACGGAAGCGATAAATAGTGAAAAGTAATACTTGATCTCAAAAGCGAGCTTTTACTCGTGACTTACTGAAACTCGCTTTAAAACACGGTTGGTAAAATGTTGAACGTTGAAATGTCACGAAGCGCTTTATGGAATTTGTTGTGTATTTGTAACATAAACAAGAACATGCCGAACAATGAGTCATTGGGTATGGTCTATTTTCCCATGATTCATGCCTCCGTGGTTTGCTTTTACAGCTTCTGGCGAAAGACAAATGGTAGACGTGTATCCAGAAAATTGAAAATAGTATTTGGATATATAGAGTTGAAAATAATTTGAAAAATAAATCAAATAATGTTCCTCTAATATAGTTTTTTTTTTAAAGCACTCTGTTTGAAACGCGTCAAACGTCAATGGTATCCCAGAAAAGATTTAACTGTTAGAAGGTATCGTCATACACTAGGTTAAACTCGCGGGTTGGCATCAAAAAGCAGTGTAATTAAATCATTAATATATATAAGAGGATAATTAACTGCATTCGTGTGCTATCTCCAATTATGCCCCGATGATTGGATGTAATCAGGTCAAAAAACGAGTTCAAAGAACGATATTTTTTATGATATGATAACGTCCCATTCAAGTGACATAATTGTTGATAACCCGTCGATGCAGTTGACTATTCCATTTATTACTAGTAAACCTTTTCTGCGGAGCTTAAGCCATGTGCAAAGCCACCGCGGCCCCGTAAGGCCCTTAGACGCGTATGAATTCTTGAAAATGTTAAAAACATGCGAGTAAAGTTCTCTCACAAAAAGGAGTTCACGTGCATGACGTCATTTTAAAAGCATCAACACGAGTTGGTATAGCATTTCTGATCAAAGTATACCAAGATTTAGCCTGCAAATTAATACAATCTTATATTGGTCTACATTTTACACTACATATTTATCAACAGTTTGTGACGGCTGCATACGTTTGAAATACACGACGACGACGATAATGCAAGACGATGGTAATTCAAGACGACGGTTCGTACCAGTTGCAGCAATTAAGCATGATAAGCGTTAGTAATATTGTTTCACTAAGTAGAACAGCCGCAGGGATATATTTACCGGTGCTGTCTGTTTTCTACCACGATTCCATTTGTCAGTCATGTTAAGCAGTACATTTCGGGAATCTGGATAATCTCTTTTGTGTGCATGACGAAAGCTCAACCAAACATGTAATATTTCGCGATGAACATAAACTGTAAGCCCTAAACGTTCACAATAAATACGTCAGCGGTGATCCCCCTATAAATACCCGCCCAACGATTACTGCCAGACTTAATTTGTGTAAGTTATCATTAAACGCTAATTGGTTTACAGAAGACTTGTACAACGGATAATAACGCTCTTGTATTATTGCACTAGTTGTGTTGTTTTACTGCAGTTGAACGCCGTTTTCAACAGTTTCAAGTTATATCACGCCGGCCAGCTCCTTAAACCTCTAGCCATACGAGTCGCACCAGTACTACACACGACATTCCTACCAGGCAATTAGCTGCTTTACCCACATAGACTATATCAAGCTCATTGGACCAATACGCTTACAAATGAGCGGAAAGAATTGATGGCCAATAAGAGGTTCCAACCCTCGACAAATGCAGTGAAAGTCTTCGTCTTAACCAATTGAGCTATCGGTGCTCGACCCTGTTATAGGGTTATCCAAAATGGGAAAGGTTGAAGCACATTCCGTGTTTTTATGATATTCCAGTTATATCACGGGGTTTAGTACACAATGGTTGCGTCTTGTGTAAATACATTGTATGAACGCAAGCCTTTGAATTTTGGTGAAAGTCGACTATTGTCCTTGTGGGACATTGCATTCCATTTGGATCATTTCGCCGTTGCATGATAGGCTGTGTTATAAACCTCAACACTGATACAACAGGATTCGGTCTCTTCTTTCCCCGTCTCTCGACCATGATAGCAGTTTTTTACCGCTGCTAGCAAGTTATAATATCTGTGCGCAATGATTAGAAAAACGACTGAACGAACAATCGTCAACCCATATAGCTCAATGGATCAACTTGAGGTATTATAAGATAATGTACCGCAGTTCTACAACTTCTGTGCCCGCCTAGTGGTAGAGCGTCCGCCTCTGGTGCAGTGTCATGGGTTCGATCACCGGCCGGGTCATACAAAATAATTCAAAAGTTGTAGTAGATGCTGCCCTCCTTGGCGCTAATGATTGCGGGGTTGACATTACGACTGACTGGCTGGTGTCAGGATAAATGGAACAGTACTACTGGTAAATAAACCAGGAAACGCAGATATATAACTGGAAACATGTTGAAAGACGCGTAAAACAACGACAAATATAATCAAATTAAACTACAACTACTGACCGGTGAAGGACACATTACAATACACTTACTCCACATGCATTTTGATTGTATGAAGTCAATCGTCTCACGAGGAAGAGATAGAGCATACCGTTTTTAAATTGGACTTCTTCTGCAGACGTCGAGATCGAATTGATTAGATTGAACATCATCGATCTGCAACCTTCCAAATTCGACGGTGTCACAATGTTTAGATTTGTATACGATTCTAGTGTATGTGTTTGTCAGACACAGCATATATTTAGATAAATTAGTATAGCATAAATGTTCATATAGGTGCTTTAACTCATTCAGTTGTGTTATGGTTTAACAATATTCCAGCAAGTACTTTTGTTTTCAGATCGCGGAGATAGTTGTATTCAAAAATATACGAAGGATACAATAGTTATTGTCTTAAACGTAATATATGTTTATATATTGCCATACATACTATATATGCGTGTCTTTTTCGTATCAGTATATAACGCACTTTCATGTAAGGAACACCATACCAAGGAAGTAAGCACCACTCGGATAAGTTATAATCGTATACATGTATGACTTCATTAACACTTGTGAAACTATAAAACCTTTATAAAGATACACACTTTTTAGCGTCGGATATTTGGAACCAGGCGTCCCAAGTTCGATCCCAGTTGCAGCGTTCATGGCGGATTGTTTTTTGGCAAGATACGTTTCATAGTCTAGTAGATCTACTGGTTTGTTTATATATTTGAAAAAAAAGAAAAGAAGATGTTATAATCGTAGAAGCAGATGACTCAATATATAAATATTTACGCTAAAGCTACAGTGGTACGGAACTGAATAGCACAGCTGGGCCGGGGACCGGTCAGTCAAGTTGCACCACATACTTAACAAAATGATAGAAGGGAGAGTTGCTCCTCAGCCTGTTGCTAAGGTCTCAGATGATAGCATTGCCACTGATGTGCAGGTGTCGGAATAAACCCACCAACAGTAATAGTAATTTAACCAAAAAACGCTTTCTGACGCCTCTGCAGCAGACGGCCTTTTTGAAAACAAAGTGACGAAAGAAGAAATTGCTCAAAACGAGCAATTTCTCCTTTTGCCAATATGTTTCCCGATTTAAGTGAAAGGTTATCAATTTAATTATTGAGATTGTGTTCTATTTGTTGATAAAGTATGTTGAAATCGTCTGCTGCAGAATTGTCGTATACGAGAAAGGGTTTAAATGCTTCATGCCATGATGTGAAGAGTAATGCAGTTTTTATCCCACGCCAGGTCTTTACATAACTATTTCAAATGGTCGATTATGTGCGCTTCAGAACATTTGAGACATGTAAAGTTTATTTTACGCCTTCATTTGTTAACGGAAAGAGTATCTGCTTTGTCTCATTGCAGATTGATCAAATACTTCAATCCATCCGGCATTAAGCATGTGTTTACTGAGCAGTTTTTCCGAGGAGTTTACTTGTTGCATATACATTTCGAAGTTCAATTCACAGCTCCGTTTCATAATTGTGATTATTTCGTTTGTTTGAATTTCATTTAGCCTGTACTATCATAAATGTAGTTCATAATAATGAATGTATTGCTTCTCATGACAAAATATATCTATTATTATAATTTAACATTGTGCATCTTCATATAAAACATACAGTTTCTGCGCATGTGCCTGAATGATTAATGGTTTGCGAGTGTTATAGTATCCTTTCCCGCATACAGATGCTTCACGACACCACTGCAAAAGACTACATTTGAAAATATTATGACAAAAGGAGTCATTGTACACGATAGGTAATGTCTCATTTGGCCATAACGTTTTCAACACAATTCCATAATAATACATTTCAACCCTTTCCCTCATACGACAATTCTGCAGCAGACGACTTTGAACATATTTTGTCAAAAAATGGAAAATCTCTATAATTGAATGGATAACCTATGACTAAAAGTGGAAAGCATTGTGAAAATGGAGAAATTGCACGTTTTGTGCAATTTCTTCTTTTGTCACTATGTTTTCAAAAAGTCGTCTGCCGCAGAGGCGTCAAAAAGCGTCTGTATGAGGGAAAGGGTTATTAAATTTGCATAATTTAGTTAAGATCAGTTTAATGTCAACTGTTGCAAATTAATTGTGTTGCATGTGTGAAAGGCTAAAAACGTTGCAATGCAGATGTAAAAGATAATATACATGTACATGTAGGTCACATCGCGATCAGTATGTGTGTTCATGCAATATGATCAAGAGCTATCCTCAGTGTTCATCACCAAACAGTAAAATTTCAATGCAAGTATCTGTGACATATTTACTTTGACTTTAACCTAACATACGCAGCTGATCATGGCAAACAACGTAATTCTGATTCTGCTTCCAGTTAAATCCAATGAAAAATATACAAAACATCATTTTAAAAAAAAGGAAGTAAAAAAGTTTGAAATTCAAAATGGCGTCCGACGGCCATTTTGAATTTGACGTCAACTTGACCTTAAATAGGCAAATTAACCTCTGAAATAGATTCCTCATACTTAAAAACCCCTAAAAAGACGTATCATACATCAATCTATTGCAACTAGTTCAAAAGTTCAATGTTCACGACGGTATCTGGCGACCATCTTGGATTTCTGCAAATTATCGGAATTGCCCAAACTTCCAATTTTGGCAACTAAGCTGAATTTGTTGGAGTAACCCCATTAGAGAACAAATCAACCCAAAAAAAGTTCATAGGAAACAACATTTCTAGGTTGGTGTATAGAACACATAGGGACGACAAATGGACTAACAGGAAGCACCGGAGCAATAGCAGAAATGTGCGTACATGTATATAACCACTAAGGACGACTTTCCTAACAATACTAATAATAGCAGCCTGTTAACTTTTTCTCTGCCAAATTTCACAAGGTCGACTCTTCCATGTCGAACATTTGACGAATCTATTGTGGTAAAAGTAAATGTCTTAAGAGGCAAACAATGGAG
This sequence comes from Serripes groenlandicus, assembly GCA_031761405.1. Taxonomy (NCBI): domain Eukaryota; kingdom Metazoa; phylum Mollusca; class Bivalvia; order Cardiida; family Cardiidae; genus Serripes; species Serripes groenlandicus. The sequence continues at coordinate 132,956,802 of JASEVX010000002.1, read as the reverse complement.
ATTGCAGGAGAGACAGCTGGTTTTGAGCTGTCTCACCCGAATCTGCATTGTTTGCAAACGCCTCTAATTGACTTTGGAAGCAAAAGGGTCAATCAAATGCCGTTACCATAAGTGTCCATAAACCGTTACCAAGCATTATTCATGTAATATATTTACCTATGATGTAGGACGACCGGAGTATATTACAAAACATCTTAAATCATAAAATACATCGCAGGTACAAGAAAACACTTGAGTTCCGCCAGAATGTCGGACTATAATTAACATTTAGCTGTGTTTACGTAGTAAAAAATAAATATGCCTACATTTACTTTCAATGGAATAACGCTAATTGGACGTATGTTTATTAACCCTTTCAGCGCCAATGTCAATATTGAGATTTTAGCAAACAATGCATATTCATGTGAGTCAGCTCGTAACGAGCTGGCTCACCTGAAATCAGCATTATTTGCCTTTTAGTTATAAAACATATTCTAAAAAAATTATCGCATGAAAACGGAATCGGCCGATTTTGAACATGGAAGAGTCTACTTTAAACAATTCGGCGCTGAAAGAGTAACGGTAATTGGACGTATGTTTATTAATTGTAAAATGCCACAGAAATACGTCTCACCGGAGATTATTCCAGTACATAATAACCAGCCTAGCATTTCAAGTACTTTGTAGAGGTCACAATACACCAACAAAAATCCTTCTTTGTTTCAATGTAAATCGACCAGTTTCAGTCCTCAATTGTCACACTTTCTAAGCGTTTCTCATGTAGAACACCATATATCATTGAAAAGAGTTACCTCCTAGCTTTAAAACAATCAAAAGAAAATGTGGGGGTCATGCATTATGCAAGAAAGAACTCACCTGGCGAAAATGGTAACCGTAATTTTGGACCAAATCGGGCCCGGACAAAACCGGTGTTTAGCATTGTCTGATTTCACTTTCAATCAAGGTCAAACTACTAAAAGTGATCAAATTAATCATTTCCAGTGCATCCTATACACATTCACAATGCATTTAAACTCAATGTCATATATTCAATACATTCTGGTGATGGTATACACTAATTTCTACGCAAACAAAGTTTTGTTTAGGGACTATAGTACTCAGCAAGTCAGCGGATGTATTTAGCGTAATTTGACCTAGAGAAAGTTCCTAATGATGTATTTTATTTGAATCGATGAAAGCCAGATTCTTCTAATTCTTAAACGAACCAAAGGTAATATGTATCTCTTAACCCTTTCCCTCATACGACAATTCTGCAGCAGACGACTTTGAACATATTTTGTCAAAAGATAGAATATATCTATAATTGAATGGATAACCTATGACAAAAAGTGGAAAACATTGTGGCAAAAGGAGAAATTGCACGTGTTGTGCAATTTCTTCTTTTGGCAGAGGCGTCAGAAAGCTTCTATATCAGGGAAAGGGTTAATTAATGGTTACGATTCAAAGTGCATATTACCATGCATGCTCGATCATACGTCTGTTGTATCTTGTTGTATTTGATTGATTGATTGATTGATTGACTTTTGTCAATCGTCGGAAAGAAAGTTGGCCAAAGCCGGGATTCGAACTCACAACCCCTGGATCGACAGCCCGCGTCGCTACCGACTGAGCTACCAGGGCTCGGCTGTTGTATTTGATAATAAGCGACCGACATTCGCACTTTTGAAAACGAAGTTGGAATTCAAGCATAGTCAGTGAATAGTATTGTAGATATTTTGAGCAAGTTCACGTTTTGTCACAATGGTGATAGAGGCGGCACATATCTTCTGTAAGTGAGAAACGGTTAAAAGCATTCTCGACGACCCTGTAGAACGGTATTGACCTAAGACCGGCTGTATATATATATATGAGACGTCCCACGAGAAAACCAACAATATGGTATCTGCGTAATGTATCGAACCAGATCAGTATGCACAGTCCGCGCAGGCTAATCCGGGATGACACATTCCATCTCAGGGAGATAGAGGCAATGAGTATCGATTCATGAAGTAGAAAATCCACATGAGGCGAAAAGTGTCAGCACGGATTGGCTTGCACGGCATGCTAAGGCTGACCCGGGTCTATACTTCACGCAGAGTCCACAATGTTGGTTTTCTCGAGGGACGGCTCATATGCATCTTAATCGCTATTTCCATTAATTTCAGAACCTCTTAACGTCATTTAAACCCGTGCACGGTTAACGGATATACGTGAGCTGTTGTGAACAGTTTACATCAAGATCAGATTGTATAGATTGTATAGATTGTATATATTCGTATAGATTGTATAGATTCGTATAGATTGTATGGATTGTATAGATTGTATAGATTCGTATAGATTGTATAGAACTGTATAGATTGTTTAGATTGTATAGATTTGTATAGATTGTATGGATTGTATTAATTCGTATATATATTGTATAGATTTGTATAGATTGTATAGATTGCATGGATTGTATAGATTGTATTGATTCGTATATATTGTATAGATTCGTATATGTTGTATAGATTCGTATATATTGTATATATTGTATAGATTTGTATAGATTGTATAGATTTGTATAGATTGTATAGATTGTATAGATTCGTATAGGACTGAGCAGATGGTCAGGCATATTTTAACATGGACTGTTCAGAAATGCCAAAATTGTACCTTTTTGAATGCACTTTTTCGTTTGCCATGATTCATGTAAAATTCATTTAAATGCATTGTATCTGATTCAATTTTCTCACATTTATTTCACAAATTGCAATTGCATGTTTTTTTGTTTGTGTGTGGTCCTTAAATTAGTTATTTATAAGAAAAAACACGAACGTCCGTGAAAAAATATAACGAATGATGTTTAAATTGCCAACGGCGAAACATGTAGCGTCTTCAATTTAAACAAGTGTTATTGTTATAAATATTTAGTTGTGAACCTCTGTAACATTGCACCTGTCACAAGAACATATCGAGGGCTTGGCGTGAAACGGTTGTAGCTAAAACCCTATTTTAAAAACCATGGTTTGGGGACAATTTTTACCCCTTTGTAAACAATGCTAATTTAGGTGCCATTGCTCAGAACGAGCAATGGCACCTAAATTTCCATTGTTTACCAAAACAAATTGATTTAACGCTTATAAAGATTTTATGGCGAGGTGATTAACCTTGGTTAAAAAAAATACAAATTTTAGTTTCAACCGTTTCACGCCAAGCCCTTGATATCCTGCAGTTATACAACGCTTATTAATTGAATAACATTTGCGAATATGCTATCAATGAAGTTGCAGATAAACCTGCGCCACCAGCAAGACAGACAAATAAACAGACACACAGACAGACACAGACAGACAGACGGACGGACGGGCGAATAATCAGACAGACAGACAGTTTTCTCTAAATCTTAAAAATGGTTATCTATGAGGACTGAAACACATTCAACAGGACGGCATCTGACAGTCATTATCCTGTCATGTTATATCAATTACCCGGGGAACATGGTGCAGGATGTTTTAACCCTGTCCAACATTCAGACTCTTTTCGACTCTTATATAGTAGTAACTTTTAAAACATTGTGACAAAATAATTGTCAATAGCCCATAACGAGGAGTTTCACATTTTGCATTAATGTTTATTAACTTTATTAAAAAAAAAAATGTTTAAAGAGATTGTGTTTCCTAGATGTTTTCAATGTAGTTCGATGCAGATTAATTGTATGTAGATAGGCTTAACTTGATGTTTGCCATGCGAACGCTGCAGAAAAAAAAGCGTCGCTACAGGAAAACCAAACATATAAATAGAGCTCCAAATAAAGAGGAGCATAGAGCTCTTTCCTACACTATATGGCCTGTATTACCTAACCAAACCCTAATATGTTGGTACTCAAAATAATCGTCTCGTTGAGACGATTCTTTTGAGTACCCACAACATAGGGTTTGAGGGTTAAACATTAAATAAGACTTTAAGAACATGCAAATCGCCCCTTATCTAAAGCTCTGTATAAGAGATGTACGACCATCTATCTGATAAAGATCAAACTGCCTACATGAAGTGGGCCGATGGGGCATGTCGGTATTCGGCGAATGTATTTGACATAATGCGGGTTAAATTTCCACAGGAGCTCCTGTAAAATGTATCGTATGCTCACATGTTGGTTAAAACGAAACTTGAGATCATGAATAACTATCCTAATACTTGGCTTTGTTTTGCTTTCATTTTATATTATACTTTTTAAAAAAAATCAAAAGTCTCAAGGGAAAAGAAAATATTTGATGCTGTGTCCAGAGCACAGGTCGTAAGCATCGACCCTGACATCGTTTGAACTCGAGCCTGGGAAAAATAAAATGTTGAATGTTTAAACAGTATTGATCCAGAACAGCTAGTGCAGCCTGTATCCTAGCCACACAGTCTGATCAAGATATAGACATTTCACATTTTTACTAACATAATCTTTTTAGATGATTCTGTCAACTTGTGTAGATTCTGAACAGGTAGATATGATATTAACACTATTCGTTAATACCAACAGAACATTTTTCTATTGGACTGGCCCGTGTGTGCGTGTTAGTCGGAAAAGTTGCACGGTGAGATGTGTGAATGGTGTCGGTACAGATGAGCATGTGCTCTGCTCAAGTTTATTAAAGTCTTCACACTGCATCGACCACTTCGAAATAACTTAAGTTGTTGGTTTTGTAAACGTGAACATCCCTATTAGATACAGGGACGTGTAATATAATCAGGATTTACGTACGTTTCGTTTGCTTAGTTATTGTATAGATACTCCATGGAAGAATTAGTCTAGTTTTATGCGCTCATTTAAATCCTATTAAATTAACCCTTCCCTCATATAGACGCTTTCTGACGCCTCTGCAGCAGACCATTTTGTGAAAACATAGTGACAAAAGAAGAAATCGCACAAAACATGCAATTTCTCCTTTTGCCACAATATTTTCCACTTTTTTCCCACTTTTTGTCATAGGTTATTCATTCAATTATGGAGATTTTCTAGTTTTTGACAAAATACGTTCAAAGTCGTATGCTGCAGAATTGTCGTATGAGGGAAAGGGTTAATAGGAAAGTAATGGCATACTTAAGAATTTAAAAAAAAAAACATGTTAAGCTCTATATATAATGTTAATAGTATACTCCTATCAATAGATAGGTCCATATTGTAACTATCTATTTCGACAAGACCTAGCAAGAGGTGCTAAGCAGAGGTAAACATATGACTTGATCGAGAGACAAAAGTACAACATTAACTACCTAACGCCCTCTTGTCAGATCAAAGGAAATTAGTAATTAGTAACATTATTATATTTTACATAATGATATCGCATTTATGTCGTTTAATTTGCTCATTGATATGACAGCCTTAGCTGACAAAGATGTATGTTATGAACTTCTCTACCAAAACTATGATCGGGCACAGAGAACGTTCTAAAAGTTTAACTTTTTCAGCGTCGAATTGTTTAAAGTAGACTCTTCCATGTTCAAAATCGGGTGTGTCCATTTCTCAATTTATGAAAGTTTTGGACTATTTTGCTAAGAAAAGGCAAACAATGCTGATTTTAGGTGAGACAGCTCGTTACAAAACTACTAAATATCGCTACTGCAACACTTAATAGTCCCTATGTATCGTAATTGACCACATTCACTTACATATTCATAGGCAGGTGATCGGTTTTTGTTTTTTGTCCAATGAAATTGCAGGATACAAATGACATTATCTTCTATACAATCGGAACACTCTGCAGTCATCGCTTCTCTATATCTATATGGGTTAGCTCCCCTGTTTTATACCTAATGATTGAAGATGAGGTCTGGTTTAAATGAGATCGATCCTTAGCCTACGATGTTGGTGTCAAATTCTTCAATCTAAAATTAACATAAACCGCGATGCAGATTAAATTGACTGGGAGAATTGTGAAGGACTCTGGTAAATTGTTACGCTCGCATCTCATAAAACTGACCAATATTATACCTGCCGTATCTAGATATTTTAATAACATCAACTCAATAAAATACAAGACGAATTTTGATGCATACTTAAAGGAAGCGCATGCAGTTCAGTACATTTAAATAACGTGTAAATAAACAGGATGTAAATATTTCGAACAAGAAGGCCCAATGTCAGTTTATTTTAAACAAGAAGAACAATGTGTACCTACATTGCTCGCCTGGCTACCATAGCCTTGGGATGCCTATAATAAAAGGTTACCAAGAGCAGAAAGGTTACATTCTGACGTAAGGATAGACGTTTTATATGCAGTGATCTTTGTGATATTCAGCATGTGAAGTTCAGTCGTGAAATGTCAAGTTTAGTCCTGAAACCATTTGGATTACAGTTTGCTTAACATTGACTGCAACTTTAATGTGTCATACAAGCTTAAGTTTCTAAATTGATTACCAATGAACGGTTTTAAATCTGCTCTAACTAGATCAATTAGATAAAAAAATCAACCACATAGATGCTTAAATATTAACATATATCAAGGTGTAATGCCTCTAGTTATAAGTTAAGTATGACACAAGCTTTGGAAGGAGAGCGGGAATATTATTCTCCTTCCAGTTTAGCAGAAGTATATATATAAACAGAAAATACGATGTAAATTTAAAAAGTTTAAATGTTATTTTATATACATGTATTAAAATGTTTTTTGTGAGCTTTTAACCACTATCCTTTTAAGATTTAGCAGGTGTAGCGAACTGGGAAGTTATTAGAGCTCCTTGTTCGAACATGCCAATGGGATGAACCGAGTCTAACGTTCGAAATGTTCTAAAGACTTTGTACTCGAGAGTTATCTCCCTTCTAAAATTCCATTCTTAAAATAGTCGATTGTGTAAGCGAATTAAAGAAAGTATCAAAATTGAGTATTTATGAAATTAAATGAAAAAGTTCACATGTGTTGTCAACATATAGCAAAAATACAATAATACAATGGTGTGAATGAACAACTGTATGGGGAGCGTATTAAGTTTAGAAATACAACAGAAATAAATAGGAAAAAACATCCCCCGAAACTTTCTTCTGAGCTTTGATGAATCGAGCCGTCAGAGCAGTAAACCAAACAATTAAAAAAGCATAGCCTTGGAAGTTAGCGAAAAGTGCACTCCGTAAACCAACCTATAAAAAAAGCGTAGCCTAGGAAGTTCGGGAACAGTTATTGAATAAAAATTAAATGTGTCTAAAGTTTTGTAAGAACGGTAGAAGACAAACGTATTTTGTATCTTGTTGTTTCTTAAGTCAGTTAATACAATTTATTCTTTCATAAACGTCGTTTTTTTTCTAACATATTACAGAGATTTTCTTAACAATGAAAATGGTGGTTGCTCCCTTTTCGCTTACGTCACCCCATGGTACTGGTACAACATTGAAACGTATCCCATACTGACCCCGCGCTTCCGCGCGGCTTCAACACAAATTGGGAATCTAACATAAAACGCAAATGGTTTAATACAAATCGTTGCTTCTAAATAAACAAAAAAGGCTTCAACACAAATTGGGAATCTAACATAAAACGCAAATGGTTTAATACAAATCGTTGCTTCTAAATAAACAAAAAAGGATTTGAAACAGGGTGTCTCGGGTTCTATCCCCAGTCGCGGCACGATGGTCATGGTGGAGTGCCCTTGTGCAAGGCACAATTTTCTAGCCTATTACTGGTTTGTTTACCAAGGGATCATGAATAAGTGAACTGTCGCCATGATATAACTGAAGTAATGTTGAGAACGGCGTAAAAGAACCCCCAAAATAAACAAAAGTACATTTATTCGTATCATTATGTTCAAGAACTTCAACATTTGCATACACTCAATTATAAGCAGGTGGAGACGCATTTACAGCAGACAGCATTTGTAAACATTGTAGTACAAGGTGCGAATGCTCAGACAAAAAGCAATTCCTCCATTTGCCACAATACTTTCAAGTCAGTAATCATACTTTCATTTATAGAGGTTTTCAATATTTGTGCATGGATGTTTTAAAATACGCCACCTGCAAATGTGTGTGTATATGGAATAGAGTTAAAACAAACCGCCGTCGCTCTTCCAGAAAAACAATAGTGTTTATTTCAACAACCAGCAGGTGCAATGAATCAATGTTTCCACGAGCACTATGTTCGTTGCGTTGCGTGCTTTATCTTTCGTCTGCAATCCATAAGAAAGGGTGTCTGGAACAAATGTTTGGAGCACGTGTTAGTGTCTTAAACCTTTCCTACTTACAGACGTATTTAGACGCCTCTTTACCAGGCAACTTTTGAAAACATTGAGGCAAATGGAGAAATTGCTCAAAATGAGCCAATTCTCGTTTTTTCAAAATATATTCAACACTATTCAAGAATTATACATACATTTAAAGAGTGTCATTGTTTTGCCAAAAAGTTTTCAAAAAATCGTCTGCTGCATGGTTTCGTATAATGGAAAGGTTGAATGGATTGTCCAACGATCAGGGGCGTAGCTAGGGTATACAGAGTGTGTACGCAATTTTGTTAGTGGGGTTCCCCCGGGATTTTTTTTTTTTTTTTGAGTACTGGTGGCAATGTGTACGCAGCTGCGTATTTTGCATACAGTCAGCTGCGCGCCTGACGATGCTTGGTAAAACAAACTATATATGCTACACATACAGCAGTTTAACGGAAAGATAAAGCCTGCATGATAATCCATATAGCCATTTAGCATTGACTTATGCAGTATATTTCTCTATTAACTCTTTTAAGCGCCAAAGGCAATATTGAGCTTTTTGCAAACAATAAAGATTCAGGTGAGTCAGCTCGTAACGAGCTGTCTCACCTGAAATCAGCATTGTTTGCCTTTTAGTTACCAAAACAGATCAAAACTTTCATGAATTGAGAAATGGACACACCCGATTTTGAACATGGAAGAACCTACTTTAAACAATTCGGCGCTGAAAGAGTTAAGAGCTCTTTTGCTATAAATTACTCAAATGAAAAATCGTGTTTGGTTTTAATATTAGGAGTGTTCACATCAGGTTTCTTGACTCTTGAAACCAATCATCTGTTGTACGAGAACCAGTCTAGTGACGAACTGCTACGGAAATATCCAAGAGCTGACGGTAAAAAACGGCGCATGCGCATTTAAGACGATTAACACGGCGCATGTGCAAGTTCAATGCACCAGTGGCACTTCTAAACACAACCAATATATGCACTGGTGCTGATGCACTGGTGCTGATGCACTGGTGCTGATGCACTCGCGCAATAAGTCAGGTGATTTGTTTGTCCTTAACAACTGTAAATGTTTCCTTTTTTCTATTCCGTTCGTTTCATGTTTGCATGTGTTGTATAGTATATTTTGTATTGTGTATGTGATTGTATGACGATGTACCGTTGTTCAAAACAAACAAAAATAACAATGATCTATTCTGTTAAAAAAAAAAGATAGACAGATAGACGAGCCGGGATACGAGCCCAAGACCCATGGATTGATAGTCCTTGCCGTACACGCGGGTCGACTCTGCACGAATAAACGGATTGCTTGAGATATATATGCGTTGGTTTCTGAGTCCCGAGTATCGATTTCCGTATGACCCGACCCTTGATTGTTATGAATCATCCTTTACGTAAACACCGTCTATTTGATGTAACCATGATTCATCAGATCTTAGAGTCAAAGGTGCCGGAACACTAGACAAGATGAACGACAGAGGTAATTGATCAAATCCGTCTGCTGTGATAGCTCAAGAGTCGTCTGATTTGTAAATATAAAACGAATACATGTAACATGTTATGAATTTAAAAATATAGTTTAGTCTTTGACACAAACGTCTCAATTGGTCAGTATATGGTATAGGGTTTTTAGAAAAGAATGAACTCTTTCCCAAATACAGCAAATCTGAAGCAGACGACTTTGAAAACATTTGCAAAAACATGAAAGATCTACGTAAGTGAAGGTTTGATTATCATATAGAGCTGGAAACATTGTGGCAAAAAGGAGAAATTGTGAAAAAATTCTCCTTTTGCCACACTATTTTCAAAAGCCGTATGGCATAGATGCGTCAGAAAGCGTCGTTGTTTAAGTCGGAAAGGATTCATATCATGAGAGTTAATTTCTCAGACTAAATTGCAAACTTTTTTTTTGAAAAAGGGCTAGTTTAAAAAAATATATCAAGAAATACGACACCAGACTGGCAGTTGCAGCAGTTCGGAGGGATAAATCTAAAACTGTTTAGTCAGAATGAGTTAGGCGTGTATGTTTAAATACAGCACGTCCAAATCTCGTTCCTGATAATTGTTAAATTGTTATATTGCTTGGAATATTGACTACTCCCCGTTTAGCCCTTTAATCAGTCACGTTTTGTTGGGTTTTCCCTTGTAAACATATGAGCTGTCTCGCGAGAAAAAAAAAACAGTGTGGACTGTGCGTAACCCGGATCAGCCTAAGTATGCCGCGCAGGCTTACCCGGATAGACACTTTTCGTCTTCTGTGGATTTTTCTGTTTTAGGAATAATTATTCTATACCTACATCCCCCTGAAATAGAATGTGTCGGCCCGGATCATTCTGCGCGGACTGCTGATCTGGGTCGATACATTACGCATAGGCCATACTAATTGTTTTCTCGCGGGTCGCCTAATATGTGGATGCCTGTAAAGTGTATGTGTACACTTCCAAGAATCATTTTCAATTTCTATGATTATGAGCGTATTTACTACTCTTTATATCATACATATTCAAAAGAAGCCTTTACCAAAATGACAAAAACGTATAAATCGTATAAATTCAAAGTATACAAAAGACAAACCAACACCAAAAGAAAGCTCACCATGTGACTTGTTTTAATGGATGGTAAACTGACAATCAGAGTGAATACCGATGTCTTCGGTTGGGATCCATAACCCTTCTGAAGATTTATCGGGGTTTAATTTCATATCCAACAAATTGTCAGTCATATCACGGTCATAGGAACCAGTATCGTAAAACAAATCACTATTTACTAATACATCATTTTTGTTGATGTGTTATTAAATAGAGAATTTTTTTTTTTACGATACTAGTACCTGTGATCACGGTGGCCAATTCACCTACACATGTGTTTCCTGGCTTTCTCATGCCAGAACTAAATGCCGGGGATTCTAGATTGTTTGTTCGACTCGACAGCGAACACGGGATGACCTGATAGAAATGCACGGAGGAGAAGGCTGACCTAGATATCTGAATACCGCAAACATTCAGTTGATAGACTTTCCTCTGGTGTGGCCAAAGCAATTATGTAAGTGAAACATGCCAGTCATCCTGCATCGTAAAGCTACTGCAAAAAGCCGAACCCAGGACGTAATATTTGCAACAACAAAACGTTTCCGACGACAAAAACAACATCTGGGCGTCTATTAAGTGTGACAAAGAAGAAATTGGTCATAATGAGCTATTTATCCTATTTCCATAACCTGTTCAACCATATTCAGTAATTATACACCATTTCAAAGAGAGTTTTCATAAATATGACCAGATTGATTAACAATTGTTTGTTGCAGATTTGCTGTATGTGGGAAAGGGTTAATATATATATGATACATCGAGGGCTTGGCGTGAAACGGTTGTAACTAAAATTAGTATTTTTTTACCAAGGTTAATCACCTCATCATAAAGTCTTTATAATCGTTAAATCATTTTTCTTGGTAAACAATGGAAATTTAGGTGCCATTGCTCGTTCTGAGCAATGGGACCTAAATTTGCATTGTTTACAAAGGGGTCAAAATTGCCCCTAAACCAGGGTTTTCAAAATAGGTTTTTAGTTACAACCGTTTCACGCCAAGCCCTTGACATGTACGAGTATAAATTAACCTTTTCCCACTGAAATTATGTGACTAGTATCATCACCAGTGTGTGTTTTAACCCTTTCCCTAATACGATGAATCTTCAGCGGACAACCATGTAATATACCCATTACGTATTTCTTTTTATTACATACCTATCCAAACTTTGCATTGAAATTTAAGTGACATAAAATCAATATCAATTTTTAAAAAAATGATAACTAACACTGTGACGATAACACTTTTAGGTTTTTTTATATCATCACTAGTGATGATATCATTTTTGCCGGAACTACTTTTTTTAGATTTGGAACATCTTTGGAATTTAAAGTGGGTTTAATAATAGGAATTTTAAAAAAAATGAGACCGAATACTAGGAAAATGACGTCACGTCAGCGGTTTTGACGTCATAACGCTAGTCATTTGGCGCCAAATAGTAGCAGCAGTATTTGGTTACGTAACATTCATACGCCTAAGGCCAAGTCCTTTTTTTTTTTATATGTTTCTTAAAAATAAAGGGGAGATTTATTCCAGATATATAATACATAGAATAACTAACTGCATGTTTTTGATATCGAATTTATGTCACTCGGGAACAAAGGGGTAATTTGGTGTAAAATCACTCAACCTACGGTTTCGTGATTTTAACCAAATTACCCCTTTTTTTCCTTGTGACATAAATTCTATATCAAAAACATGCAGTTAGTTATTCTCTATATATACAACGTGTGTAATATAACATGACCTAATACTAGGAAAAAATGACGTCACGTCATCGTTTTGACGTCATACGTTAGTCACTTTGGCGCCAAAACCTGTACATTTCATCTAGAAATATTGTAAACGTTAAGTACATTTTTATCGAAATACGCCTCATAAGTCACTTTATGTGATAGATATAATATCTCATGAGTGTTATTTATTATTACTTTTAATAAACTAAGCTGAATATGACCTCGGAATAATTATTTGTGGCATTGTTATACGGTTTACTGACGAAATTAAAATAGCTTTAAAAAACCCGATTTTCTTTGTATGTTTCGTCATGTGATTAAATGAATCTGACATTCGTTGTCATTTCATAAACAGTTTTATTAAACTCGTCCAAGATATTTGTTATTAAGCTCGCCACAGGCTCGCTTAATAACAAAAAATCTTGAACTCGTTTAATAAAACTTTATATGAAATGACAACTCATGTCCGATCCTATATATAAAGCGTTTGTATGTGGGAAAGGGTTAACAAGTTATTTATCGAGTGGTCAGTGCCGCCTATTGATTAATGTGATGCATATTGTCTGCGGGAATTCATGAATCTGATATGCAAGTTAGATGCCGTGTTTTAGCCCATCAAAGCAAAATCGCGGTTTCTGAATCACAAACAAATTCCATATGATGCATGAGAACCGGGTAGTTTAAACGATTAATTGTTTGCGATGCATGACGGTGGGCCTGGCTTAAAATTCGATCTCGGATCTTTCAATTTACAGACTGATTTTGTCTAAATTGTTCGCACATCTTCTTCAGATCTATACTGTACGGCGAACATAAAAATCAAACATTCAAAGTTTAAAGTCGCTTAGATAGCGGGTTAAGGGTTATTTCAGGTATAAAGTGTTTATAATTTGATTTCACCTTCCGTATGATCTCTTCAAAACCTGAACAAAAGACTTTATTGTCCGTTTATTTGGATCTGACGACACCGCATGAAAGGTCTTCTCGAATTGACTTTCTGACGACACCGTCTTAAAGATCGATTCGAATTAACCCATATACATACCTATTTAATTGGAACATTCGACAGTCACCGCTTCTCTTTCTCGTGTTTTCACATGCTTATCTCCCTGTTGATACATAAACGATTTCAAAGGCGACAATTTGATTAACTGACGCAAAGGTCAATCTTAGACGACCTGTAATAGGCAGTCGTCAGAACTAAAACGAGCTAGTGCTACAGTAGCGGAGTTTAGGTGATGTCTTGATGAGATTAGCATACGTAAAGAACTAAATATATAACATCCGTGGCATTTTATAACAGCAACAGGGAGTTATAAAACACTGATTGTTCTTCTTGAAAAGGGTAACATGCATTCATTACAGATAAAACTAGCATTAAATCCTTACCCGTATGCAACGAATTGAGTAGACAACTTTGATATTTACTCGGCGGCCAGTTCACCAGTCCAAGTGTATCCTGGAATTCTCATACCAATACTCCGAACACACAGTATTTTCAAGCAAGTTGCTGCACTTACCTAATTACCGTCAGCCTATTGGTTGGACACGAATGACGCTTGTCGCATTGACTTTTATCGAACGTCGGAAAGAAGGTTGTCCAAACTTGGGTTAGAACTCACAACCCATGATATGATAACAATGTGACGCTAACGTCTGTGTTACCGGAGCTCGAAAGAAGTGTTTAAGAAACGTCTGGTAACAGTTTGTTGATTAATCAAATAGCATTAATGTGCACGTGACCAACACACAACGTTTAGTTATCCTAGGCCAACATTCAAGTGTTGGTTCTAGAAGTTTTACAAAACTCGAATAATTACATATAATAGAAAAGGTGTGGCCAATTCAATTATAAACTGTGCGCATGCGCGTGCTCACCTAAGTACCCACTATTCTGCTGACCTACACTTGATATCATTTTACAATCATATTTACTACTGAAGCCACGTTATTTGCTATGGAGATAAATAGCACTTTCAATTTTGTAGTATAAATTGTATATCTATATGAAACGCATTAAACTGAAAGCTTATACAAATAGCATCGAGTCTGTTTATTTTTAAATACATACTGTTTTTGCCTCATCCATGACAAGATGACATTTATATTCGTTAAAATAGCTGTGTGGGTTTATCTTTATTAATATCATGGACCGCCCTAAGCCTCCAAAGTAAGAACTATTCATCTTTTTACAAAAACCCAGCATGATGGCGATTAGGTTGAATTACGCATAAAACACGTGTTTACCAACCGCCGTCGCTGAGTTGTTACTGAACCGGACATTGACCTGGGGTCCCGTGTTCGATCACTGTTGGTGTCGGTCAAGGTGGTCTTCTATTAGCATTTTCTTTAAGCAAAACAACTTATCTTTAAATACAATTGATTGAATGAATGATTGGGGTTAAACGCCGTTTTCCAATTGTAAAGCAGTCATACCACGGCAGCCAGTTAACCTTTCCATGTGCTTCCTTATTTTCTCACTCCAGTATTCCACACAACAATTGTTTTTCCAAGATACTGGTCGCTTTTGGTGGAGGACAAATGACGCTTGTGTCGCATTAACATTCATCAAACGACAGAAAGAATGTTGATCGAGCTCGGATTAGAACGCACAACCTCTTCATTGAAAGCCCGTGACGGTACCGACTGAGCTACCGGGGCTAGACCTATTGAATATTAACGCATTTGTCTAAAATTAATGCTCGTTGAATGAATTCAGCATGATAAGTTTCAGAGATACTAATAACCTGAAGTGGTAGGTAGCTATAGCGGATTCCCAACTGGTTCTCAATGCAACAGCATCAACAATAATACATGACCGTATTGGTAAGTGAACTGGTCGCCGTTTGTGACTGAAAACATGTTGAATCTACGCTAAACCTAAATGATTAAATCTACAATAACAATAAAACGCCTTTTATTAGATATACTGATATTAATGACAATGATTACAGTAATTATTAATAAATTTATATATAATTAAACAACCAATGTAGCTACATGTAGCATGTGTCTTCGTACTTCATTTAATGCGTTCTTAAACTGCAATTATGTTGTAGTATAACGCGTTTTATGATCACCCATTTATATTTCAAGTTCCTAGCTTTTACAAAAATTGTAAGGGGCGACCTTTTCACGGCAAAGCTATGCACAAAGTGGGTTAATAAAAGTCCTGTTAGATATATGACGTTGCTATGGCGCATACGTTAGACATTTCATAATGGTCAAGGAGTATTTTAGGTTTCAGAAACATGGCCTTTTTTAAAAGGAGTAAATAATTAAATGGTAGTTCACCCCACTCCGCTTTCAAGAATGTTCCAGTTATACCACGGAGTATCCATGGTAAATTACCAGTACTACTGGTCCATTTACCCTAATACCAGCGAGTCTGTATTAATGCTTACCCAACAAGCCTACGCCATGTATTACCGTATTAAAATGTATTTGGTATTACCCGACCGAGATCGAACCCTCGACATCCCTGATCCGAAGATGCTCTAATATTACATCACCGAGGTGATCGTCAAGTGGACTTGTTCACGGTACTTGGCCTATTCTCGAAGTCGTAAACGGGCAAAAATACTCTAAATACGCATGGCAGATTAATGGGCTTGCAAAAAGCTGACAAGTGATGAGAACGGATTTTATTTTTCTTATAAAGTAAGAAAGTAAGAAATATTTTATTTTTGATTATGTTTAATAGTATAGGCAAGGTAATTTATCTGGATGATGTTGATAATGACAAAGATGCCGACGATGATGATGGTGATGATGATGATGATGATGATGATGATGATGATAATGGTGATGATGATGATGATGTTGATGATGATGATGATGAAGCTAATGATGATGATGATGATGAGTGTGCTGCTGCTGCTGCTGCTGATGATGATGATGATGATGATTGTGATTATGATGATGATTATGGTGCTGCTGATGCTGCTGCTGCTGCTGATGATGATGATAATGATGATGATGATGATGATGATGATAATGATGATGATGATGATTGTGATGCTGATGATAATATAATGATGATGATGATGGTGGTGATGATGATGATGAAGATGATGATGAGGAGGCTAATGATGATGATGATGATGATAATGATGATGATGATTGTGATGCTGCTGCTGCTGATGAGGATGATGATTTTGAGGATGATGATGAGTATTATGCTGCTGCCGCTGCTGATGATGATAATGATGATGAGGCTAATGATGATGAGGATAATGATGATGAGGCTAATGGTGATGATAATAATGATGATGATGATTGTGATGCTGCTGCTGATGATGATGATGATTGCGATGATGATGATGATGATTATGATGCTGCTGCCGCTGATGATGATGATGATGATAATGATGATGATGATGATGACGATGATGATGATGATGATGATTGTGATGATGATGATAATGACGATGATGATGATGATGATGATGATGATGATGATGATGATGATGATGATGATGATGATGATGATGGTGATGATGATGATGATGATGATTATGATAATGATGATGTAGATGATGGTGATGAACTGAACTGAACTTAAACCAACACTTTTGTTTTTACCATCAAGTAATGCATAACAATTAGAAAACTTTATACGTTATAAAAACTAACTAGATCTCATTAATTAATACGTCAAATTAGCATGGCAACTTAGATAAACTGCTCATAGATCGCATGGATTAACAAAGACTAGACTTTTTAACGATTCTCTCAATTAAGTCTGTTGACATAACCAATTCACACCGATTGTCAACGTTATGAATCTCTTAAGCGTCAGTCTGTGACAAGTAATACGTCTAAATACGAGCTGAACTCAAAGGTTTTATGTGTTTTAAAAATGTTTTATGCAACTTTCAATAGCATTTCAGTTATATTTCTATGTTTTCTGGAGAAACACCGATGCATCAGTCGTAATGCTATCCGGGCAACCCCGAGCGCAAATGATTACCAGACGGAGATCGAACACGGATCTCCTGCTCCCAAGGCGGACGCTCTTACCACTACATTACGGGATACAGTTTATCATATAAATGTATCTAGGATCAGACTGACATAGTTGATTGTTTGTTGTTTTCTACCGCTTTCAACAGTTTTGTTCTGCTATATCACGCCGATTCCTGGGTTAGATACCAGAACTACTGGTCCATTTAACCTGACACCAGCCAGTCAATCGCAATGTTAACCCCGCGATCGTCATTGGTATAGCCCGACATCGAACCCGCAACCCCCAGCATCCGAGGCAGTCTCACATGTATCTCCGCTTGTAACACAGTGCCGTAGGTAGGTTTTCGTATGACCCGCGCCTAAATAATATATATCCAGACGTGACTCCGTGCATGGAATCACGAAAAATTATGTTTATGGACAATAACTGTCAGTCAGGTCCCAATATACGAAATGGGGCAAAGTGCACATAAATAATCAACTACTTGAGATAAAAAAAAAAAAAATAGTAAGTGCTACAAATCTCGTAGGCGTACACTCATTAAAACATTTTCTTTAAAGCCATGTGCAGTGTTTTTGAGTTATAAATATGCCTAACAAAACAACATTTTTTATCTAATAGTTGTTTTGCTACTCTTTCTGGTCATACTTGTGACAATTGCGTAATGTCCTTAGAGAATATAAATCTGCGTGGGTATATCAAAGCTTCACATATTATAATGTCAAGTGTTTCGAACTACATCTGGTGCATAACAATAGTTTGATAAGATAAGATTTGATTAAAGTACAAATGAAATAGAAATGCCTTTCTATCATGGAAAAGAAAGATATAAAGCCGCAATCGATGCGTTGCACGAGCTTGTGATTATCATAAAATGAATTTTGAATCTTATCAAAATGTTTGTACGTAAATAATGCTTGTATGTTTTCTTGTTTCTTTTGCCATATTTGTTCACTACGGTGACACAGAGGTGACAGGTGTATTTTTTTATTTATCTCGTGCACACGACATACTAAGTCGTGCGCACGAGATACTATGTTGTGCGCAAAAATAATTAAGTCGTGCACACAAGTAACTATGTCGTGCGCATGAATTACTATGTCGTGCGCACGAGATACTAAGTCGTGCGCACGAGATACTTAAGTCGTGCGCACGAGATACTATGTCGTGTGAACGAGTTACTAAGTCATGCGCACGAGTTAGTTAGTCGTGCGCACGAGTTACTTAGTCGTGCGCACGAGATACTAAGTCCTGCGCACGAGACACTTAAGTCGTGCGCACGAGATACTATGTCGTGCGCACGAGTTACTAAGTCGCACGTCTGAATTATCTCGTGCGCACGACATAGTATCTCGTGCGCACGACTTAGTATGTCGTGCGCACGAGATAAATAAAGACATACACATGTCACCTCTGTGCCACCTTAGTTCACTGTTAAAATGTGTATTGGCCAAATGCGTGAAGATGCCGATTTTGCTGAATAAAATTGAATTGAATTGAATTGATGATGAAACGTTTTATTTTATGTAGTATAATCGCTATAAAACATTGACTTGCAATTCAGAGGCACGCCTCTGAGATGTAGTGGGACAGCGTCCGCATCGACTCGGGGAGGTCGCGGGTTCGATCCCCGACAGCGTTATACGAAGCACTTTAGCATTGTAGTATTGGTTTGCCCTCTTTTGAGTCCATGATTAAGGGGTAAGCATTACGACTGACTAGCTAGTGTCAGGATAAATGGTTTTGTAGTACTGTTAACTTGCCCAGGACCTGTCATGATATAACTGAAAATTGTTGAAATTGGCCTTTAAACGAACAGACAAACTTTATGTTGTGTGTACTTTAAATGAAAACTAGTCACATGTACATGTATACAAGAACTGTGTGTGAATACAAGACGTCAAACGGCGAACAGGGTTTCATGTTATCCTCAACCCCTTGATTGACAGCCCACGTAAATACCGACTGAGCTACAAGTGCTCAGTTGTTATTACTAATAATAAAATAAAAATGTAGCTGAAATGGTCGAATGCCGAATCGTCGTACTTAAACTTTTCCCACATACAACAAATCTGCAGCAGAAGACTTTAAAATCATATTGACACAAACAAATGAAACAGCTTTATAAATGAAAATTAAACTGTTGATTAAAGTTGAAAATAGTGCAGCAAAAGGAGTAAGTGCTCGATTGGAGCAAATGCTTCTTTTGTCACAATCTTATCAAAAGTCGTCTGCTGCAGATGTGTCTGCAGGCGTCTATATGTGTGAAAGAGTTTAGTTATAGAAAAACGGTCATTATGACCCAATTCAACCTGACATGACCCGTTTATAATGCAATGTGACCGTGCATGAGAAAAGAATACAAGTCGGTTTATGTGAATAGTATAGGTCCAGATCACCCTGTATACCTGCACAGTCTAGACAAGATCTCCAAAGTTATCATATTCCCTACACACGCTTGCTTGACTATTCTGTCAACGAGCGTAGATTCTGATAAAACTGAACAGAATGACAAAAATGATTAAAACTTACGCTCTTCAGAAATACAAATTGATACCCTTTTTCTCGTGCACTGGCTCAAACGGAATATGATACCGGCTAAATTACAGCATACTAATGGAATTTCTATCTCACATCGTTTTGCCGTGCGATATATAATATATTTTTAATGGGTTTTGTTTTACATTTGCTTAAGAGCAATAATAGATGTGTTATCCCGCTCTTCGTAAATTCTTTAATTTAATATTTAATTATCGTTTTCAATTCTTTACAACCGTGATTTATCGCGAATCAAAAGTACTTGTAAAGTATTTTTTTTATCATGCATGCGATCTTTCATACCTTAGACGCACGAAGAAAATGGCCCCGATGTATTAGCGTTTTACTAGCTTTCAACAATTCCTCACATACCATACGACAGACGGCTTTGAAACCATACAGGCATAACTTTATATAAACAATTATCTTTAAATAAAAATAAAATTATAAAAAAGAGTTGATAACATTGTGGCAAAGGGAAGTTGCTCATCATGAGAAAGTTCTCCTTTTGCCACAATGTTTCCAATAACAGTCGACTGTTGATGCGTCATAATGCGTCTATTATTTGGTTCTGTCTACAGGAAGCAGAAATTGAGCGTTATAAGTATAAGCTTAAAGCTTGTTTCGCAATCGATGTAAACTAAATAAGTTTAAAATAAACTAAAGGGCTAAAAGCACGAGGATACTACCGTTCGTGAAGACTGTAACATGAAGATCAACCAATTAACAAGTGTCAACAACTAGGGGACAAGGAACAAGGAAAGATAACACAATGCTTTCTTCAATTAATACTTGTTCGAACAACGTACGTATATATGAATACTGAATTAATTCAAATTGAGAAATGCTTTTTCTCAAAGGTACATTGTATTTTAATTACACTTTCGATATAGAATTGGTCACAACAGTACATTTCATATAATTTTGTTTGGTAAATTCTGTATAATACAAAAAAATCGGGTTTCGGAAAAGCCTTTGACGAAGCGAAGTTGAGTATCAGACTGCAACTACCCGCACTCTGTACACGATACTCTCTTGATTACAATACACCAAATAAATTCCTTCTTTGTTTCCATGTATATTGACGAGTTTCAGTCCTCAATTGTCACACTTTTCAAGCTTTTCTCAAGTAGAACACCATATATTATTGAAAAGAGTTACCTCTATGCTTTAAAACAATCCAAAGAAAGTGACGGGGGGGGGGGGGGGGGGGGGGGGGGGGGCGGGGGGGGGGGGGGGTGCATTATGCATTATGCAAGAAAGAACTCACCAGGCGAAAATGGTAACCGTCATTTTGGGTCAAATCCGGTCCGGACAAATCCGGTGTTTAACATTCTCGACTTTCACTTTCAAACAAGGTCAAAATACTAAAAATGATCAAATTAATCACTTCTAGTGCATCCTATACATATTTACAATGAATTTAAACTCAATGGCAATATATTCGATACATTCTGGTGATAGTATACACTCATTTCCACGCAAACAAAGTTTGTTTTAGGGAGACTAGATCAGCATGACAGCGGATGTATTTGGCGTAATTTGACCTCTAGCTATGCAGTTTATTTTTATATGCGCTCCGGGAATAACCGAATAGTGTCCGACCACATCAGTGTGAAAAACGATTGTTATTGTCATAAGTTTCACAATATTTTTGTAAATGAGTTAAACAGTGTGATGTCGGCCTCTGGTATATGTATTAACCGTTTCCCACCTGTTTACCTTACATGACGCATGCGCAGCAGACGACTTTTAAAAAGCTTTCTGGCATAAAGAAAAATTGCATATGTTAAGCTTTTTCTTTTTCTTTTGCCGCAATGTCTTCAACTCTATTCAATCATTGTACACTTTACTTTCATTTTAAGATATTTTCAAAAAAAAAAAGCCGACATATTTTCAAAGTCGTCTGCTACAGATTTGGTGTATCTAGGCTAAAGATCCCGGTATCGAACCAGTTATGAGCGGGTTTCTGTCTTTTTTAATTCTCCACGCAAACGGCGAGCACTTTCTCGTAGATTTTCCGAGATGGATCAATATCAGCAGAAACCTTGATTGTTTCGAAATCGATTAAAAATCAATAAAATATATGAATTTCAACTATAAATTGATTTCACAACCTTTGACTGTAATTTATTGTGTAAGCTTGACGCATAATTCCATTGATCATAACTGATTGTTTCGTGTTTTACGCTACTTTCAACAATTGTTCAGTTATATCACGGCGTTTCCTGCGTAAGTTACCAGTACAACTGGTCCATTTACTCATACACCAGCAAGTCAGTCGTCATGGTAACCCATCAATGCTGAGCATCAAGGAGGGCAGCCATTACTACCATTGTTAAAGCATTTACTTAATTCTAATGACAAATCTTCTACAATAACCAGGTGTATTTATGTAGGAATCTGCTGTGGTCGAGTGGTTAGCGTCGGGGATTTGAAACCGGGGTGTCCCGGGTTCGATCCCCATTCAGAGCACGACGGTCATGGTGGAGTGCCCTTTGGCAAGGCACATTTTCTAGCCTAGTACTGGTTTGTTTACCTAGGGATCATGAATAAGTGAACTGTCGCCGTGATATAACTTAAATAATGTTGAAAGCGGCGTAAAACCCCAATAAAAAGGTGTAGTTATGTTATCATCATAGTATGTTTTAGTATAGATACTGCCTATCGTCTGCTCAATCGCATAGATGCCAGTGGAACTAGAACGAATTGCATTCTCCTCGTATTTCAGAGTGGTTTTTTTTTGGTACTTACCAAATCTACTGAAGTAGGAGCATTCACTTATAGCATTGTTAAGTGCGACCTTGAAATATGAATGTTTATTATAGAGATCTACTTAACCGAAATACATAATATATCATGGAAATTAACCCCATTCACTGCCAAAGGCAATTAAAGGCATTTTAAAAACCATTCAGATTCAGGTGAGACAGCTCATAACGAGCTGTCTCACATGAAATATGCATAGTTTGCCATTTAGACAACAAATTTCCTTTTGAACGAAAAATGTAGAAATTTAACAGTGGTCGTGCGAACTTGTAACGTCCGCATTTCTCAAAAAGAATAGATTAAACTTATTTAGTTTACATCGATTACTAAGCAAACTTTCAGACTATATTAATCGATGTCTGCTTCCTGGAAACTTAAGCAGTACTAGAGCCGTTTGTTTGGAAAATCCAAAAGTCAGAATCCGCTCAAAACGGGACTCGAATCCGGGACCTTTGGTACGAGAGGCTCACGCTCTATCTCTTTACAGTTAAGAACATCGTGAACTTGACAACTGTACCGTTCACGCTGTCCTCCGTTTACTTTTTACCGTTCCGATCAAATTGACCGCTTTTTTGCGCTCACTTGGAACGCTTTTTTTTTTCGGTCAAAAGCAGTTTCGTAAAATAATTATCGAGTAAATTGTTGTAACCGCTCAATGAGCAAAGCATTCATGTGATTGGATTGTTTCATTCATTCATGATTGTTTCGTTCAGAGCGCATAATTCCGTTCCGCTCGTAAACCAAAATCTACTTTTCCCGACATACTCTAGTGTTAGTTATATGTAAAAATTGTTTATCTTGATCAAACTGTGGGGACGCTGATTGATTGATTGAGTGTTTGTTATTTTACGCCATTTTAAACATTTGTGTTCAGTTAGTTTACGCCGCTATAAACATTTATGTTGAGTTATTTTACGCCGCTTTAAACATTTATGTTCAGTTATTTTACGCCGCTATAAACATTTATGTTCAGTTATTTTACGCCGCTATAATAAACATTTATGTTCAGTTATTTTACGCCGCTATAATAAACATTTATGTTCAGTTATTTTTACGCCGCTTTAAACATTTATGTTCAGTTATTTTACGCCGCTATCAATATTCATGTTCAGTTATTTTACGCCGCTATAATAAACATTTATGTTCAGCTATTTTACGCTGCTATAATAAACATTTATATTCAGTTATTTTACGCCGCTATAATAAACATTTATGTTCAGTTATTTTACGCCGCTATAAACATTTATGTTCAGTTATTTTACGTCGCTATAAACATTTATGTTCAGTTATTTTACGCAGCTATAAACATTTATGTTCTGGTTTTTTACAACGCTTTAAACATTTATGTTCAGTTATTTTACGGAGTGTTTTCTGGCTTAGTTATCAGTTCTACGGTCCATTTTTCCTGACACCAGCCACTCAGACGTAATGCTAGCCCCGCAACCCTAAGCGCCAAGGAGGACAGCCATTACTACAAATCGTAAAGTCTTTGATATTATCCTACCGGGGATCGAAGCCGCGATCTCCCGCATGCAAGGCGGACGCTCTACCACTTCACAACCGAGGCAGTCCTGTGAGGATGCGGAAATTTATCTGGATGTACACTGTTCACAGAAGCCTACGCGTACCTTTTCCAAGAGACTAGATCCTATTTAATTAACCTTTTCCAAACTTTAGACACATTTTGACGCATTTACAGCAGACGACATTAGCAACGTCCACTTTTCAGAACAGAACAGGTTCCAATCAGTGTCAATGCTTGTATCCGATGTAATATACCCATTACGTATTTCTTTATATGTGACACGTGTAATATAACATGACCGAATCACTATTTGTGTATTCATCCGCGAATGTTTACAAAATGGCTGAGCACGTGTTTCCGGTAAACACAAACGGAACGATAGATGGACGAGATAACGGGACCATTATCGATCATAAACATATATGTGTGTGTGATTCGCTAACAGTCTATTAAGTATTACATGTTGGGACTTTTTTCTGACAGCGAAAAATCGATTTTCTTTTTATGTTTCGTCATGTGATAAAACGAATCTGACATTCGTTGTCATTTCATAAAGTATTTTATTAAACTCGTCCAAGAAATGTGTTATTAAGCTAGCCAAAGGATCGCTTAATCACACATTTCTTGAACTCGTTTAATAAAACTTTATATAAAATTACAATTCATGTCAGATCCTGTATATATGCTTACCAACATATATTTTCCATGACAAAATATCGTGTGAGTAATATGCGAACAGTGATTATCTTAATAAAACTGTGAAGATATAGAGGCTTATATTGAAGTACACTGTTCACAAAAGCCTACTCGTACCTTTTCTCAGAGGCGGACTTATATTTAAACTCGAGTGCGGGAGGTCGCAGGTTCGATCCTCGACGAATGGTAGTAATGGCTGCCCTCTTTTGCTCTCAGGGTTGGGTTGCGGAATAAGCAATTCGACTGATTAACTCGAGTCAGTTTAAATGGACCAGTTAAACTAGTAACGTATCCATTCAAATCCGTGATATAACTAAAAAGTGTTGAAAACGGTGTAAAAACGCCAAACTATTAACTAAACTAATCAGTCATTATTAACGCTGTATTCCTGACCCAAGCTCAAGTAAATTATAATGTACGAGCTATGTATTCGTGAATGCTTATTTGCAACAGAAATAGTCGAGGACGAAAATAGTCATACATTGTATAAAAGCATATTAATAAGCCCTTCCTATTTATAGTAAATCTGCAACAGTCGTCAACGAAGTCTGCAACGTACGACTTAGAAGATATCCAAATACAAATTATCGAACATTTTTTATAAACAAAACTATTATCATTGATCACAGCTGAAAACACTTTGAAATAGCGAAACATTGCTAATCATGAGCAAATTTCTCTCTGTGCCACATACTTTTCAAAAGTTGCCCGCTGCATCAGTGAGAAAGGGTTTCTACATCATATGTATCGCAGATAGTTGAACAACATTTGAAATATCTAATATAAGCAAGTGACGTTAAGTAATACAAATCTCTCTCTCTCTGCCCTGTTCACTTATCTCTCTATATATCTCTGTCTGCCTCTCTCTCTCTGTCTGTCTCTCTCTGTGTCTGTCTCTCTGTCTCTCTCTATATATATCTCTGTCTCTCTCTCTCTTTGTCTCTCTCTCTCTATGTCTCTGTCTGTCTCTGTCTCTGTCTCTGTGCCTCTCTCTCTCTGTACTATGTCCATCTATGTCTCTCTCTCTCTCTCTCTCTCTCTCTCTCTCTCTCTCTCTCTCTCTCTCTTTCTCTCTCTCTCTCCCTCTCTCTCTCTCTCTCTCTCTCTTTCTGTGTCTCTCTCTCTCTGTCTCTATATATCTCTATGACGCTCTCTCTCTCTCTCTATCTCTCTCTCTCTCTCTCTCTCTCTCTCTCTCTCTCTCTCTCTATCTCTCTCTCTCTCTCTCTCTGTATCTACCCTGTCCATCTATGTCTCTCTCTCTCTTTCTCTCTCTCTATCTCTCTCTGTCTCTCTCTGTCTCTCTCTCTGTCTCTCTCTGTCTCTCTCTGTCTCTCTCTCTGTCTCTCTCTCTGTCTCTCTCTCTCTGTCTCTCTCTCTGTCTCTCTCTCTGTCTCTCTCTCTCTCTCTCTGTCTCTCTCTCTCTCTCTGTCTCTCTCTGTCTGTCTGTCTGTCTGTCTCTGTCTCTCCCCCCCCCCTCTCTCTCTCTCTCTCTGTCTCTCTCTCTGTCTGTATCTCTATCTGTCTCTGTCTCTGTCTCTGTCTCTGCCTCTCTGTCTCTCTCTATATGTCTGTCTCTCTCTCTGTCTCTCTCTGTCTCTCTCTGTCTCTGTCTCTCTGTCTCTCTCTGTCTCTCTGTCTCTCTGTCTCTATGTCTCTCTGTCTCTCTGTCTCTCTCTGTCTGTCTGTCTCTGTCTCTGTCTGTCTCTCTTTCTCTCTCTCTCTCTCTCTCTCTCTCTCTCTCTCCTCTCTCTCTCTCTCTCTCTCTCTCTCTCTCTCACTCGAAGAAGAAGAAGAAGAAAAGAAGAAGAAGAAGAAGAAGAAGAAGGAAGAAGAGAAGAAGAAGAAGAAGAAGAAGAAGAAGAAGAAGAAGAAGAAGAAGAAGAAGAAGAAGAAGAAGAAGAAGAAGAAGAGAAGAAGAAGAAGAAGAAGAAGAAGAACACTTTCACTGCCGAAGAAAAACTCATTCACTGCCGAATTTTTCAAAGTCGAATCTTTTATGATGACAATTAATCAC
Organism: Serripes groenlandicus; assembly: GCA_031761405.1. Taxonomy (NCBI): domain Eukaryota; kingdom Metazoa; phylum Mollusca; class Bivalvia; order Cardiida; family Cardiidae; genus Serripes; species Serripes groenlandicus. Next base: position 132,929,827 of record JASEVX010000002.1, on the reverse strand, counting down.
TCCTCCATTTTTCGTCCAACCGTAATTTGGTAAAGTGTTTATGTCTAAGTGACAAACAATGCAGATTTCAGGAGAGACAGCTCGTTACGAGCTGTCTCACCTGAATCGGCATTGTTTGCAAAAGCCTTTAATTGCCTTTGGTATCGTAAGGGTTCACACTATGATACATTGCGTAACATTCATCGACTATTTGCCTAAACAGGGGTAATTTGTAATTAAGATAACTTCTAAACCGGTCACTGGCGTCATTATCCACTTATGATGAATTGGACTAGGTGTATTCTTTGACTTTCGAACAATCTCTACTTCAATCTCTCTATCAAACAATGAACATTTAATGACGAGTGTAACGCTTTCCTGTTACCCCTGCCTGGTCTTCTCTTAGCAAAAGGGCTCCCCATCCTGTGGGCTCTTTCAATCTTCATTTAATACACGCTGTCAGTACCACTTTGGAGTTTCTCAACCATAAATATTTTAAATATAATTTATCTTGTATCTTCTGGGGATTTTTTTGTATTTTTGAAATCTGAACTCCCTTCAGTGTTTGCAAATGGTTGTGATGTTCCTCAAAACAAGACCATGCTATTGAAAACTAACATAATCTACTAGTACACAGGTACTTATAACTGTTTACGTTAAGACCAATTACATTCTGATTTTAAACAATATTCTGAAGTTCAAACCCTTTCCCACAAACATATGCTTGTTGGTGTATATGCAGGCAGACGACGTTTAGAAAAGAATGTGTCAACATGAGGATTCGCTTATACCAAGCAAAGTCTACTTTAGCCACAATGTTTCTAATAGTATAATGTGCATTTGTTTTCATTTTACCACATTTTTCTTCAAAAGTCGTCTGCAATTGGTACGTCATAAGTCGTCTGCTTCGAAAGGGTTTATCACACTTCGCAAGCAGACGCTATAATTTATGTTGACATATAGAAACATTTCAAATGTTGATTTACCTCTGACATGGTTCGCATTATCTTGTCATCGTGTCAGGATAAATTTCAATGGCGGGACATACTGTAACATTTAACACTAGACGATCATTAAAAAACAATCTTCTAGCGACCGAGATCTCTTTTTTTCCTTATCACTTAGGTGCTTGGCGCAGCGTTAGTATGCGTGCTGATATTGAAACAGCTCTTCATAACTCCACTTTTACTTAATTGATTCATTTTGCTGCCTCTTGTATCAAAGAGCCGTACATTACTAAAGAATGTTATCACTGATTGTAAATTGACATACATAATATCACTTATTAAAATATATAAAAAACAATGCTATTAATATAAGAATACTGAATACAGCCATGATTGCTTTCATTTCATTTATTTCTAATATCTCTTTTTCGCAATTTAAAGAAAATTTTCGTTTAGAAACACACCAAAAATTCAAATATAAATTGAATTTCTACGTTTAGAAGATAAGTATGGCCGTCGTTTTGACAAGCATATCGATTAACGATCACTTTGAGAAACCGTGACAGCAGCCGGACAATACTCTCTTTATGTTTTAGATAAGTATTACCGACATCGTTATCTCATTTCTATGGAAGCCCTGGAGGTACTTCTTACTTTCAATACTTCTGCCTTCATACTTCTAACTTCATTACTTCTAACTTCCAAACTTCTAACTTGGTTCTAAGTTTGGAAGTTAGAAGTGACTTTCTTACTTCTAAATACTTCTCTGCCTTCCATACCTTCATAACTTCCATACATAACTCAACCCTCTAACATGGTAGAAGTGAATGTAGTTAGAAGTAATGAAGTTAGAAGTGAGACGTGATGAAGTTAGAAGTAATGAAGTTAGAAGTTTGGAAGTTAGAAGTTATGAAGTTAGAAGTATGGAAGTCAGAATAATTGAAGTAAGAAGTCCCTCCACGGCTTCCATACATTTCGATACTCCATTTCCTGAGGTTGTTTAGTTAGACACGAACATGTACTCCAGTCAAACCCGTTATCCTTGGGCACCATGGAATAGTGTAGTCGAACAAGTGAGGGTGATTTGATTGTGTGTGTGTGTGTGTTTTACGCCGCCTTCAACAGTATTTTTTAGTTATAGTTTCCTGGGCAACCTACCAGTACTAATGGCCAATGTATCCTGTAACCAGCTAGTCGGTCGTAATACTAACCCCGCAACCATGAGCGACACGATGGGCAGCCATTACTCTACCATGTTTAAAGTCTTTGGTATGACCTGGCCGGGGATCGAACCCGTGACCTATCGCACCCGAGGCAGTCGCTCTACCACTACATCATCCAGGCGGTCGAACAAAGACGAGCCTGATCAGACTGAATGGAGATGTCTTATTTCGATTTTCGCCGCTGGTCTCGAAGGTCTGTTTATGCCTCGGCCGATTCATATCAAGACCTACCAATTAGTGAATCACATAAAACCTTTGTCCAATACAGACGTTTTCTGACGATTCTGAAGCAAACGCCTATTGACAACAATTTTTCAAAAGGATAATTGCTCATAATGAGTAATTCCTCCATTTGTCATAATGTTTTCAACTCTATCCAATAATTATACATTCATGCATGGAGACTTTCCATTGTATTGCCTTTATGCGTTCAACGTCGTCTGATACAGATGTCCGAGCTTGGATTTGAAGTCACAGCTCCTGAATTGACAGTCCGGGTCAAGGAACTTTGTAATCTGCGAATATTCAGATCAACCTTTGCATTGAGGTAGTCTGATAGGCATCAGTATCGACCTTTTTCTAGTCTTCTGAGCATCCGTGACAAACACTTCTGAAAAATAGTTGAAAGGGGTAGCGCGGTAACAGTATCCCCCTGACGTGACATCAGGCAACTTCAAGTTATTCCAACATTGATTTATTTGTCTTATTGTGGTTTTACGCCGCTTTCAACATTATTTCAGTTCATTTATTCATGATCCCTTGGTAAACAAACCTGTATAAGGCTACACAATGTGCCTTGCCCAAGGGCACTCCATCATGACCGTAGTGCCGCGGCTGGGGATCGAACCCGGGACACCCGGTTTCCAATCCCCGACGCTTACAACTCGACCACATCGGATTCCTCTTCCAACATTGAAAACTTACCTTCATTTCATCCACGGGTTGTGAGTCCGAACCCCGGCTCGACTAACATTCTTTCCGACGTTTTTCAAAAGTCACTGTGACAAGCACCATTCGTCTTATATCAATGAGCTAAAAGTCTATTTTGAAAGCAGCCAGTATCTTTGAAAGGCTGTTGAGTTGAGTACTAATTTAGAAAACTCATGAATAACATTTGAACCGTCCCGCGAGAAAACCAACATTGTGGACTCTGCGTAAAGTATCGACCCGGATCAGCCTAAGCATGCCGCGCAGGCTTACCCGGACAGGCACTGTTCACCTCCTGTTTTCTGTATTTTCGGTTTCAGGAATTATAACTCTATACCTATATCCCCCTGAGACGGAATATGTCGGCCCTGATCAGTCGTATGCCGCGCAGGCTTACCCAGACGGACACTGTTCACCTCCTGTGGATTTTCTGTTTCAGGAATCATTACTCTATACCTCTATCCCCCTGAGACGGAATGTGTCGACCCGGATCAGTCCGCGCGGACTGCGCAGGCTGATCTGGGTCGATACATTACGCAGAGGCCATAATATTGGTTTTTATCACGGGACGGCTCATTTGTAGTTGAACTGGCAGCCGTGAAATGACTGAACAATTGTTAAAAACGGCATTAAATCCCGATCATTCAATCAATCAATCTGTTATGCTCGTAGATCTCGATCATGACTAGCTCTCGATGTTGCTGATCGTCAATCCTTGCATATTATCAATGCATCTAAGAACCTCGTACATTATGTAATTGTGTGACAAGTATTTGAGGTTTTGATTGATTGATTAATTGATTGATTGGGGTTTAACGCCGTTTTTATCAATTTCACAGTCATATCACGGCGGCCAGTTCACCTACTCATGTGTTTCCTATTTTTTCTCACACCAGTTCTCCACATAACAATCTTCCCAAGCAACTGACTGCTTTTCCATTGGTGGAAGACGAATGACGCATGTCGCTATGACTTTTGTCAAACGTTATTGTGTGACAAGTATTTGAGGTTTTAAAATGTAAGCTTTACTTCTGCGATCACATTTAATAGGCGTATTCTAAGTTTTTCTGTTATAATACCGAGCCTCTATAGCTCTGTCGGTAGTGACGCAAGCTGTTAAAACCAGGGGTTTAGAGTTCGAACCCTCTCTTAGCTCAGAATTATTTCGGAAATCAAATAATAGTAAAAGCGACAAGCATTATTCGTGTTCCACCAATGGACCTATGTGAAAAAGCAGACAACTGCTAGGAAATACTGCTGTGTGGAGTACTGGTGTGCGAAAGACGTGGACTGGCCGCCGTGATATGACTGAAATATTGTTGAAAACGACGCTTAATCCAAATTGATCAATAGCAATAGTCAAGGATTCGCTAAAATAGAAACCAAAATTAATAGTGA